>CM065589.1:386743297-386777275 GCA_033119425.1 Bufotes viridis | reverse complement strand
TTTTTGTGCTTTTGCTGCAGATTTGCGTTTGTTTCACCCTATACATGGCAAAAGATGAAATCTATAGGAAAATTACAGCATCAATTGATTTGCTGCAATTTAAATTCTTCACTGTGGGTCACTTTATACTGCAGACATTTTTTCGCAGCAAGTGGACAAACAGTCAGTTGCAACATTAGCAATATCAACTATACTTTTCAAGTTATTATAAAGGCAAACCTTAAAAATGCTGGATATGCTCTTATATGAAAGGTTTATTTCAGGCAATGTGTCATGTGGAGTTAAGGCTTTGTTATGTTATGCAGCATTTATAGATGACCTTCGGTGAGCAATGTGTATCACGCTCTGCCTAAAGCATGTGTATGACAGCAGCCTTTATGATTGTATGTACAAACGGGACCTGTTATTCGTAACTGTAGTACCTTTTCATTTGTAGATACATGTTGTAAAAGTGTTATAGTGTTTCATGGATGCCCTTTGAGGCAGCAGCCAGGAGGAAATATAAGGCGGCTTCTAGACTGGAAGTAAGGCAGTATGCTACTGAAATTGTATGTTCATGCTGTTGACTGCTGAGTCACAATGCCTGCTGGCACAGTGCTGTGGAAGTAGGTGTTTGCCAGCATGGTGCCGCATCAAATTAGAGTAGGAGAGTGGGCAATGGAGAGTGGGCTGTATGCATTTTGATCAAACGTATACAATTGTTTGCTGTACAGTATATAGATTATAGGGCACTGTGTACTATTAATTATGCTAAAAGTGGTTAATTGTGCTGAGAAGCAATGATAGATCAACACATAGCATGTGGATGCTTGATTCATGCTTTCTCTTTTTGTTGGACATGTAAAATTGTTGCAATTTTCATTTTGATCACTAGGCGACCCTTTCCTGCAACAGCAGACAGGAGAAATAATTTAAAAGGCTGCTAGACAGAAAGTGAGGCCAGCGAAGTTACTGAAGTTGTATGAAAAAGACAAAGTCTGGTACTGTGTTAGCCAGTAGAAGACTAGTCTAGTGCTGTCATTAAGAGTACCAAAATATGAGTCTTTCAGGTCTGATACCTTTTAATGGCTAACAAAAATAGAAGCAATGATGTTACATAGTGAGCTTTCAAGACAACATTAGTCCCTTCATCAGGCATACGACAAGAATCTTTGAAGAAACAGCAATATATATATATATATATATATATATATATATATATATATATAAACACACAATAAAAACAGAGACAAGACTGTATGAAGAAACAGCTATATATATATATACATATATATATATATATATAATGAACAATTGTGTATATATATATATATATATATATATATATACTATATTACACTAAACAGAAACACAAGGGGGTCAGTCAGCACTCCTGTATGTAGGTGCCCACTCACCCCGTCACGGTTGTCTCCTAGAGTGGGTACTAACGCTAAATCTGACCTGCTATGGGCCATGACAGCCACATAAAATCCTCCTAACGCTAAGTCCTACCTGTTATGGGCCACGACAGCCACATAAAATCCAGGGAGGTGGGCCCAGCAAGCATGCTGGGATAGACCGCACTTATTAACCCCTTCTGGTGCTGTAACAGCCTCCATTAGATCCAGGGATGCAGGTACCAACATGCATGCCGAGCCCACTATGCACTCTTCCTGGAGCCAGATGGCTACTAGCAGGTAATGTCCTCATATAGCTCCCATCTTGGGCAGAGCTCTGGCTGCAGGGTGCTGTTGCATCTTTTTGTTTGTATGTATAATTGCCATAGCTACGTGCACCTGCATACAGGTGGTGCTGACTGACCCCCTTGTGTTTCTGTTTAGTATGTGTTGGAGGTGTGGCGACCTCCTTTCAGTCGTGCACACCTGACTAGTTTTTCTGCCCTAGATGCTGGTTTTCAATCAGAGTGAGTATAAAGCTGAATGTGTACTCACATTACCTGCTAGTAGCCATCTGGCTCCAGGAAGAGTGCATAGTGGGCTCGGCATGCATGTTGGTACCTGCATCCCTGGATCTAATGGAGGCTGTTACAGCACCAGAAGGGGTTAATAAGCACGGTCTCATTCCAGCATGCTTGCTGGGCCCACACTCCCTGCATTTTATGTGGCTGTCGTGGCCCATAACAGGTAGGACTTAGCGTTAGGAGGATTTTATGTGGCTGTCATGGCCCATAGCAGGTCAGATTTAGCGTTAGTACCCACTCTAGGAGACAACCGTGACGGGTGAGTGGGCTTACTACCTTTGATCAAAATGTAAACTAATGTCTCCACTGTTTGCATGCGATATCACTAATGTCCTCTTATAGCTCCCATCTTGGGCAGAGCTCTGGTTGCAGGGTGCTGTTGCATCTTTTGTTTGTGTATATATATATATATATATATATATATACAGTGCCTTGCAAAAGTATTCACCTCCTTGACTTTTTTCGTGTTTTGGTGCCTCACAACGTGAAATTAAAATGGATTGTTTGAGGATTTGCATCATTTAATTTACACAACATGCCCACAACTTTGAAGATGTTTTTTTCATTGTGAAGCAAACAACAAATGTGTCGATGTGCATAACTATTCACCCCTAAAGTCAATACTTTGTAGGGCCACCTTTGTGACAATCACAGCTCCATTCGCTTTGGATAAGTCTCTATGAGCTTGCCACATCTTACCACTGGGATTTTTCCCATTCCTCCTTGCAAAACTGCTCCAGCTCCTTCAAGTTGGATGGTTTGCGCTTAGTAACAGCAATCTTTAAGTCTGACCACAGATTTTCTATTGGATTGAGATCTGGGCTTTGACTAGGCCATTCCAACACATTTACATGTTTCCCTTAAACCACTCAAGTGTTGCTTTAGCAGTGTGTTTGGGGGCATTGTCCTCCTGGAAGGTGAACCTCCGCCCTAGCCTCAATTCACACACAGATTGGTACAGGCTTTGCTCAAGAATTTTCCTGTATTTAGCACCATCCATCTTTCCCTCAACTCTGACCAGTTTCCCAGTCCCGGCTGCTGAAAACCATCCCCACAGCATGATGCTGCCACCACCATGTTGCACTGTGGGCATGGTGTTCTTTGGGTGATGTGATGTGTTGGGTTTTCGCCAGACATAGCGTTTTCTTTGATGGCCGAAAAGTTCAATTTTAGTCTCATCAGACCAAAGCACCTTCATCCGTACATTTTAGAAGTCTCCCACATGCCTTTCCACAAACTCACAACGTGCTTTTTTGTTTTTAGCTGAAACGAATGGCTTTTTTCTGGCCATTCTGCCATAAAGCCCAACCCTATGGAGTGTACGGCTTATTGTCGTCCTATGTACAGATACTTCACTCTCCGCTGTGGGACTCTACAGCTCCTCCAGGTTTACCTTAGGTCTCTATGCTGCCTCTCTGAAAATGCCCTCCTTGCCCGGTCCGGTTGTCTCTTAGCAGGTTTGCTGTTGTGCCATGTTCTTTCCATTTGGTTATACTAGATTTGATAGTGCTCCTGGGGATCATCAAAGATTTGGATATTTTTTTATAACCTAACCATTACTTATACTTCTCAACAACATTGTCCCTTACTTGTTTGGAGAGTTCCTTGGTCTTCATGGCAGTGTTTGGTTAGTGATGCCTCTTGCTTTGGTGTTGCAGCCTCTGGGGCCTTTAAAAAAAGGTGTGTATATGTAATGACAGATCATGTGACACTTAGATTGGACACAGGTGGACATCATTTCACTAATTATGGGACTTCTGAATGTAATTGGTTGCACCAGAGCTTTTTATGGGCTTCCTAACAAAGGGGGTTAATACATACCACATGCCAATTCTCTGTTTTCTATTTCTAAACAATAGTTTTATTTATATATTTTTCTCATTTTACTTCAGCAACTATTGTGTTCTGATCCATCACATACAATTCTGATTAACAAAACATTGAACTTAAGGCTGTAATGTAATAGAACACGAAAAAAGTCAAGGGGGTGAATACTTTTGCAAGGCACTGTATATATATATATATATATATATATATATTGCTGTTTATCCATACATTATTGAAGTTGTATGTTCATGTTGCAGAGGAAGCTATATGATGATACAAGGTAGGCTGTGTCTGAATTGCTTGGATGGATCTAGTTTTCCACCTGGGTTGTACATCTGTGAGAAGTTCCTGGGTATATGTCTCTTGCTACTTACAGAACTCTGCAGACCTGTTTCACCAATAGCTTTCTGTTTCTCACACTGACTGGCTGCTCTGATCATCTTTAATGTCCTGGCTGATTTGGAGATGATGCAACTAATATGCAGACTCCACTGCATTGGAGTCCACTATGCACAGTCAAGAAGGTTGTCCTCTAACCGCTTCTGCATTATTTACGCTATCTCTTGCCGTTTGACTACTTCTCCTGGTTCTCTTAACTGTTCTGCAGCACATTTTCTGCTCCGTTCTCTGCTTGAGACTCCCACAGCACACAGGATTCTGCCTATTTCAGTTGGTTCACAAATTGCTTCCTATGGGAACCAGTTTCTCTCATGAATTGCCTTTTTAGAACATGCTGCAGTCACATCACACATCTTAAAATTTTATAACCTTTTTTCGATGCAAGAATAAAAAGTTTAGGACATGGAGATTAGTAGAGGTAATATATAGTAGAGACAATATATAGTGCCAATTACAGCTAATATTTACTTTTTGCAGATAATTCTTTTTAACATATACACAATAATTAAATATCACTTCTTTGTTCAAATGGATCTTCAAATCTCAGACTGTCTACACTTCTGTGAAACCGGAAAATGGTTGGGTGATATTGGCCCGCTATTTTTATGGGTGCTATCAGTGTGGTCCTTTGGGTCACTATTATGGGGGCACTATCAGCATTAGACATTTTAGCATGCAGCATCAGTGGGTCATTATGATTGTTGGAGGCACGTTAGGTGGGTCTCTTATTTCTTCATTATATTACTTGGTTCATTCTGCCTCTGAATGACTGATAACTAGTAAACCATGTATTTTAGGTTGAAAAAAAATCAGTTAAAGGATAAAATTCCTAGCACCAACAAAAGGGGTAGCTCGCTGCTTCTGAATTTATTATTGTGTTCTATGGGAGCTGTAAAAATCCCTGTGCAGTGAGCTCCCTCTTTTGGTATCTGAAGCCAGACAGAATTGAATCATTATGTGAAGAAAAAGCAACCTAACTGCTCTCCATAACATCTATTTATATAAAATAAATTGCAGGTACATGTTGCTGCCTAAGACCACCACCATTAACCCTGTAACCATGCTAGACAATGTTCTAATATTATATAATGTCATAATTACAGTCAATGATACCTGGTAAACAACTGTAGACCACCAGGAACATGTTAGTATCACTAAACCCTAAACCCTAAACTTGTGTGCAATGACATTTATATCGAAAACCAGAAATGTTTACATAATTTAGAGAATTTTGCAATCTCCACTGTGGGCACCCTTGCACTTCGAAACTGTCCTTTAAAAATCCTGCATTTGCCACTGACCAGCAAATATACACCATATATCTGTGAGGAAACATCTGACTAATGCATCTTTTAGGAAAGAACAACTTATGCATGTTTTCAAATCAGAGATTTTAATTTAATTTCAACATTTATGTACATGTTAATTTTCCCAAATTATATGCCACATTATTCAAGAAAGTTAAAATATTCATTCTGTCCCAAGATACAGAGTGGATCTTTGAGATTCTTGAGTGACACTTAGTCAATCAGCAGCTAATGTGTGCCAATATGTCAGCACTTCATCTCTCAGGTGGCCTTAAAAACATTACTCTAGGACAGCTATTAGAAATTGAAGTGAGAAATGAATATAATTTAAAATAAAAATCAATTCTGTTTTCTGCAGTGGTGTATGTCATATGGCCATTTATTTTTTTCTCTGCATACTGTGAATAAAAAAAAAATGGAAAACTTACATAGCTGTTGGGAAGTGGCCTCTATTAACCGATGATCCCTGAGGCATTCCTCACTATTAAAATAATAGAACCTAAGCAACATTTTGCAGCTACACAATTAGAGACTCTTCTGACCGAGATGCCTTGCAGAAACCAAAATGGCACAGGAATGACTTACACAGTAATTTTAGTCTTTTCATATGATATTGGGATTGAAATGCAAATCTATATTTTTCCTTACCTGAGGGAAAGATATATAGTTTTTGATTCCAATGACAAGCTTATCATTTCTGCCAATGTAGTTGTAATTGCCTATTACAATTGGGAAATAAATATCAAGCTGACGGAGCCAACATCAAATATGCATACATTCCCTCACGATTTGTCGTAACAAATCAAATTTTTTCCTAAAATGACTGCTGCACCTGTGAGAACATAGAGCAAGGAATTCTGGGAATGTGTGATAACTCATAATGCCATGTATGTAGCTAATCAGCAGCCAGCCAGCCCTGTGATGTCACAGCCCTATAAATAGCCTCAGCCATCTTGGATTCTGCCATTTACGATTGTACTCAGTGCAGGGAGAGATGTCACCAGGCGCTATGGACAGTATTAGAAAAGCCATCATTGTGCTAAAAATACGATTTACAAGTGCAGGGAAAGATTATTCAAGGTGTAAGGAAAGGATAGGGAGGAATCATTCTGCAACATTTATGTTGAACAGGGTTCAGTAGGGGAGGTTACAGCCTGGGTAATAGGAACAATCCTATTACACCTTGCTGCACGGATTCAAATTGCCATTATACAGCTCTGTAATTCCAGCAAACCGTTCTTATTAGGGTACAAGTGCTGTTTGAAACAGGCATTAACAGGGTTTATTACAAGGAAATATTTTCCCTTGTGCGGTGCAGTTATATGTTCTAAAGCATTTTTTGGCTTGTGTTAGTGGGAAAAGGGGGCTTATTAGCCATTGTGTGGTGAAGTGCTAAAATAACAGCCCTTTTTTCGTGTATTAGTGGCAAAAGTAAAATATATTTGCCATTCAGCGGTGAAGTTACAGTATATGTTCTAAAGCCTTTTGTGGTGTGTATTAGTGGAAAAATAAAAAATATATTTGCTCTTCAGCGGTGCAGTTATACTGTATGTTTTAAAGCCGTTTGTGGCGTGTATTAGTGGAAAAAGAAAAAATATATTTGCCGATCAGCGGTGCAGTTATATGTTCTAAAACCCTTTTTTGTGTGTATTAGTGGGGGAAAAAAGGGCTTATTAGCCGTTGTGTGGTGAAGTGAGAAAATTACAGACTTTTTGGGGGTGTTTTAATTTCCTTTTTATTTATTTATTTGATCTAACAGTATGTCAGACAGAGAAGTGCCAGGCCCTGCACAGGGGAGTGGCAGAGGCTCAAATGCTTTTGGCACAGGTGGAGGTCACAGCAGAGTAGGGGGCCTTGGCAGCAGGGGTCACTTCGAGAGGCCTGAGCTCCCAGTGTCAGATAGCGGTTGTGTCGTGAGCAGCAACCCAGCGGTTCTTGAATGGTTGACTCGATCTTCGAGTTCGTCGCAAGTGACATCAGACACCCCCAGCAAAGAGTCAATGGGTTTGTCAGACACAACCCTCAGTTGGCATGGCCTGGGAGGAGGCCCTGTGCCCTCACCTGTCCTCAACCTGCCTCTGTCCTTTTCTGTTCCCTCAGCCAGAGAAATATTGTATGCTGTGGGCTCAGCTCCACTATACAATGAGGACGAGCTACTAGAAGACAGTGAGCAGCTACTGGCAAGCCAAGATGTGAAGGAGACATCCGCCGCTTCCTCCACTAGGCGGGCAAGTATTGATGAGGAGAATGACGTGGGAGCTGATGTTGCGAGTGGTCAGGCTCCTGACCCAGAGACGGTTAAGGAGGACATCAGTGATGTGCAGACAGTACTCGATGATGATGATGAAGCTGATCGCACTCGGGAGCTGGGTGACGAAGGGCCTTTATCATTGGGAAAAGAAAGTAGCAGCTTGCCCGTGAGCCAGCGGCAGAGCCAGCAAGTCGCTAGCGTGGCCGGGAGTCAGCAGGGTGGCAGCAGTGGGAGGTCAGGAGCCAAACATGCCCGGGGTAGACCACTCGCTTCGCATTAGCCTTTGAGCCCAGGAAGTAGCGGTGCAAGGGTTCATGGAGGCAGAGGCGGTAGAAGTTGGTCAGTGCGTAGTGTTGGGGGTAAAATCAACCACTCAGCGGTGTGGCAGTTTTTTGTTAAGCCACCGGAGGAGGTGAATGTGGCCATATGTAGAATCTGTGAGCAGAAGATGAAGTGTGGCCAGGGTGCCAATGTTGGCACCACGGCCCTGCATCAACATATGAAGTGTCACCATAAATTGGCCTTTACGGCGTAATTGGGTGAATGTGGTTCCTACACAGCCACACCAGCAACTTGGCCAGGTGACGCCGCTTCCGCCTCCACATTGTCACGCCATTGGTCTTGCAACAATGTTGGCCTCTGCCTCCCCATCCTCCACCCTGCCCTCAGCCTCCACTGGAGGTACAATTCACAGTGCCCCTCCAGCATACCACATGTGCAGGGCACGGTGGTTTCACGCTAGCTCTGCACCTCGTTTGCTTGGGCAAACGGAGTCACACAGGGGAGGAACTGCTCCGTGTCCTTCATCAAGAAATCAAATCCTGGCTTTCTCCGTGAAAACTGAAAATCGGAACCATGGTGAAAGACAAGGGAAGAACATGGTGTCGGGCGCTTCGTCAAGGATGGCTAAGCCCTGCATAGCACATGTGTTCAATCTGGTTGTCAAGCGGTTCCTAAAGTCTTCCACCCATCTGCAAAACATCTTAAAAATGGCTAGCAAACTTTGCATGCACTTCAGCCACTCGTACACTGCAAACCACACCCTCCTTGAGCTGCAGCGGCAGAACGGCATCCCCAACATAGGATGATATGCGTTGTTTCCATCCATTGGAATTCCAGCCTTCATATGTTAGACCGACTATACGAACAGAGAAAGGCTATAAACGATTTCTTGATGATCCAAGCGGACAAGAGTACTCCCCTGTGTAACTTTGATGTCAGCCAGTGGCAGCTCATGCCTAACACCTGCCATTTGCTCAGGCCCTTTGAGGGCGCCCCGTTATTCGTCAGTCGCCAGGACTACGGGATGAACAATGTCATTCCTGCTTCATGTCCTGGAACAGATGCTGGTAAATCTGGCTGGTCAGGGGACTGGAGACTTGGCACCTTCATCACAAGGCCACATGAGCCCTGTGTGAGCTGAACTGAAGGAGGAGGATGAAGAGGAGGAGGACATTCGATCACAAGCAATGTTTAGCGAAATGGGTGGATTTTTTACAAAGGTCACAGGAGAGAAGGAGCAGGACCAGTCAGAGGAGCTACAGGGCGATGAGGAAGATGAAGGAGAGGACCCAGACACACCATGGCAGTATGGAGGCAGGAAGTCCCTCCGAGTCGTTTTCAAAAATGGCCCGATGCATGCTCACTTGCTTGCGTAGTGACAGCCAAATTGTCACCATTCAGCAGAGGGATGACTTCTGGATCTCCACCTTGTTGGACCCTCGCTACTGGTCCAAAATGGGGGCCTTTTTTACACTAGCTGAGAGGGAGGACAAACTGAACTACTATAGAGACATCCTATGTAGTCAGTTGGCTGCTGCCTATCTGTGCCATCGTCCATCTTCTCGCAGGTCTGACCGAGGGAGCCCTCTGCGCTCACGTTCTTCAGCCATGGATGCTGTGGCAGGGTGGGGTGGGGGTCTAGGAGCAGTTTCAGCTCCATCAGCAGCAACTTGAATCTAGAGTCGCTGACGAGCAGCTTTCTTCACCTGCCTAGTGAAGAAACTACTCCCCAGCAGCAGCAGGTAGACCTGGAGCAGGACCTAAACCACCAAGTGGTGGCATAATTGGACAGCACCCTGCCACCCCACATTAAAGATCCGCTGGACTACTGGGCAGCCAAACTGGATTTGTTGCCGCAACTGGCAGAGTTTGCCCTGGAAAAGCTGTCTTGCCTGGCCAGTAGTGTGGCATCAGAGCGGGTGTTTAGTATGGCGGGGGCCATAGTTACCCCAAGAAGAACTCGCCTGTCCACCCAAAATGTGGAGAGACTGACCTTTGACAAGAAAAATCAGGCATGGATCAGCTAGGATTTCCACCCACTAATGCCTGAAGCATCAAATTAGATCATCCATGCTGCCTCGCCCAAACCTTGACAAAAGAGACTGGTTTCTTCTGGCTACCTGCCTCAGCTGCTATTCTAATGCTGCCACCCACCCGCCTGATGCCACAACTCTGATGCCAAGTGCTTCTTCTTACACCCACCATAGTCAGCGGTACTGTCATTGCCACCCACCTCCCCAGTCCGTCACCGGGTCACTCTGTGGTCCCTTGATGCTGCTACCACCTCCCCACTATGTCACCTTGCCACACTATGGCCTTCTGATGCTGCTGCCACCTCCACTCTGTCACCATGACACTCTGTGGCCTCCTGATGCTGCTGCCACCCCCACACTATGTCACCTTGCCACTCGGTGGTCTCCTCATGCTGCTGTCACCTCCACAGTATGTCACCTTGCCACTCTGTGGTCTCCTCATACTGCTGCCACCTCCACACTATGTCACCTTGCAACTCTGTGGTCTCCTGATGCTGCTGCCACCTCCACACTATGTCACCTTGCCACTCCGTGGTCTGCTGATTCTGCTGCCACCTCCATACTATGTCACCTTGCCACTCTGTGGCATCCTGATGATGCAGTCACCTCCACACCGGGTCACTCTGTGGTCTCCTCATGCTGCGGCCACTTTCACACTGTCATTGTTCCACTCTGTCGCCTCCTCCTAAAACTGCTGCTGCCGCCACCTCCACACTCTGTCATTGTGCCACTCTGTGGTCTCTTCATGCTGCTTCCATCTCCACAGTATGTCACCTTGCCATCGAACAAAATAAAAATAAAAAAATTTGGGTGAACCTGCAAATCAAATTTTTTCAAAATTCGCTCATCTCTAAAAATAATGCATTCATGCAGTGCAAACATAACATTCCTTTTCAGTGACCATATAGCAGTGTTATACTATGCCCAGTTTATAGGACTAGTATTAAGCAAGTATTGCTGTGTTTGTGGGAGGAGAGGCTCATTACAAGGCTATTAACGTGCAGCTGTGGGCCTAGGCTGACTGATTGCTGGGCTATTTATAGGCACCTGTGGGCCCAGGCTGACGTCGATTCAGCTGATTTCACTACCTTTGGGTCAGCTCTAGGATACAGCAGCATGGTGTGGAGGCTCCTTACAGCTGGGCGACGGCAGAATCTCTCAGGAAGGCACTGGTATTCATGGTAGGATCGGAGTGGTTTGCACGGGACCCACGCTTTGGTCCGCGACATGTAGCGTTCTGGGAGGAAGCAGAGTTTGGGCGCTAATGCTCTAGCGGTGGCATCAGTATTGTTTGTCTGGCTTTTCAGAGGCCTGCGGGGGCCATTGCATACAGTTATCGGGTAGCATGCGCCTAGAGTAGGCATGGTTCTATGTCTCTGATACCTGGTTACATTTGGGGTGCGTGTCTACAGTTGGCTCAAGCCATGTACGCTGTGTTTAAGTGTTGTGTATCAATGGTCAATGAGGCAAAAAGAAAAAAAAAAACACGCAGCTGCATCGTGTGCAGGCTCATTCACGCCTGGGCAGTGACAAAATGCCAGGCGAGTGCTGGCATTCACTGTAGAATCTCACTTGTGGGCACGAGACCCACACTGCAATATGCGATCCGTAATACTCTGGCATGAAGCAAAGTTGGGCGCTAATGGTCAAGTGACTGTTAGTATTTTATTTATTTTTTTGGCTGTTTAGGGGATTGTTGGGGGCTATTGCATACAGTTATTGGTGTTGAATGCGCCTAGAGTAGGTATGGTCGCATGTTTTCTGATATCTATATCATACGGGACGCGTGTCTCCAAGCTACGCACGCTGTGTTTAAGTGATAGTGTTATTTAGTTGTCTCTCTGGAAGGGTCATGTATCAAGGGTCATTAAAGAGGAAAAAAAAAATAAAAATAAGGAAAAGTGCATGTTTTTCTGTCACCTGTTGTACATGTGGGGCGCACAGCTGCAGTTAGCGCCAGACATGCAAGGTGTTGGTGAATGTGTATCAGTGGCCCATATATGGGGGCACTAGCAGGTTGATCAAGGCGTCTGTATTTGAGTACTGATGCTCTGGTAAGTGTGTTTAATCTATAACTGTATATTTTAGGCCCGCACGTGTAGAAGTTGGTCAGTGCGTAGTGTTGGGGGTAAAATCAACCACTCAGCGGTGTGGCAGTTTTTTGTTAAGCCACCGGAGGAGGTGAATGTGGCCATATGTAGAATCTGTGAGCAGAAGATGAAGTGTGGCCAGGGTGCCAATGTTGGCACCACGGCCCTGCATCAACATATGAAGTGTCACCATAAATTGGCCTTTACGGCGTCATTGGGTGAATGTGGTTCCTACACAGCCACACCAGCAACTTGGCCAGGTGACGCCGCTTCCGCCTCCACATTGTCACGCCATTGGTCTTGCAACAATGTTGGCCTCTGCCTCCCCATCCTCCACCCTGCCCTCAGCCTCCACTGGAGGTACAATTCACAGTGCCCCTCCAGCATACCACATGTGCAGGGCACGGTGGTTTCACGCTGTTCTGCACCTCGTTTGCTTGGGCAAACGGAGTCACACAGGGGAGGAACTGCTCCGTGTCCTTCATCAAGAAATCAAATCCTGGCTTTCTCCGTGAAAACTGAAAATCGGAACCATGGTGAAAGACAAGGGGAAGAACATGGTGTCGGCGCTTCGTCAAGGATGGCTAAGCCCTGCATAGCACATGTGTTCAATCTGGTTGTCAAGCGGTTCCTAAAGTCTTCCACCCATCTGCAAAACATCTTAAAAATGGCTAGCAAACTTTGCATGCACTTCAGCCACTCGTACACTGCAAACCACACCCTCCTTGAGCTGCAGCGGCAGAACGGCATCCCCCAACATAGGATGATATGCGTTGTTTCCATCCATTGGAATTCCAGCCTTCATATGTTAGACCGACTATACGAACAGAGAAAGGCTATAAACGATTTCTTGATGATCCAAGCGGACAAGAGTACTCCCCTGTGTAACTTTGATGTCAGCCAGTGGCAGCTCATGCCTAACACCTGCCATTTGCTCAGGCCCTTTGAGGGCGCCCCGTTATTCGTCAGTCGCCAGGACTACGGGATGAACAATGTCATTCCTGCTTCATGTCCTGGAACAGATGCTGGTAAATCTGGCTGGTCAGGGGACTGGAGACTTGGCACCTACATCACAAGGCCACATGAGCCCTGTGTGAGCTGAACTGAAGGAGGAGGATGAAGAGGAGGAGGACATTCGATCACAAGCAATGTTTAGCGAAATGGGTGGATTTTTTACAAAGGTCACAGGAGAGAAGGAGCAGGACCAGTCAGAGGAGCTACAGGGCGATGAGGAAGATGAAGGAGAGGACCCAGACACACCATGGCAGTATGGAGGCAGGAAGTCCCTCCGAGTCGTTTTCAAAAATGGCCCGATGCATGCTCACTTGCTTGCGTAGTGACAGCCAAATTGTCACCATTCAGCAGAGGGATGATTTCTGGATCTCCACCTTGTTGGACCCTCGCTACTGGTCCAAAATGGGGGCCTTTTTTACACTAGCTGAGAGGGAGGACAAACTGAACTACTATAGAGACATCCTATGTAGTCAGTTGGCTGCTGCCTATCTGTGCCATCGTCCATCTTCTCGCAGGTCTGACCGAGGAGCCCTCTGCGCTCACGTTCTTCAGCCATGGATGCTGTGGCAGGGTGGGGTGGGGGTCTAGGAGCAGTTTCAGCTCCATCAGCAGCAACTTGAATCTAGAGTCGCTGACGAGCAGCTTTCTTCACCTGCCTAGTGAAGAAACTACTCCCCAGCAGCAGCAGGTAGACCTGGAGCAGGACCTAAACCACCAAGTGGTGGCATAATTGGACAGCACCCTGCCACCCCACATTAAAGATCCGCTGGACTACTGGGCAGCCAAACTGGATTTGTTGCCGCAACTGGCAGAGTTTGCCCTGGAAAAGCTGTCTTGCCTGGCCAGTAGTGTGGCATCAGAGCGGGTGTTTAGTATGGCGGGGGCCATAGTTACCCCAAGAAGAACTCGCCTGTCCACCCAAAATGTGGAGAGACTGACCTTTGACAAGAAAAAATCAGGCATGGATCAGCTAGGATTTCCACCCACTAATGCCTGAAGCATCAAATTAGATCATCCATGCTGCCTCGCCCAAACCTTGACAAAAGAGACTGGTTTCTTCTGGCTACCTGCCTCAGCTGCTATTCTAATGCTGCCACCCACCCGCCTGATGCCACAACTCTGATGCCAAGTGCTTCTTCTTACACCCACCATAGTCAGCGGTACTGTCATTGCCACCCACCTCCCCAGTCCGTCACCGGGTCACTCTGTGGTCCCTTGATGCTGCTACCACCTCCCCACTATGTCACCTTGCCACACTATGGCCTTCTGATGCTGCTGCCACCTCCACTCTGTCACCATGACACTCTGTGGCCTCCTGATGCTGCTGCCACCCCCACACTATGTCACCTTGCCACTCGGTGGTCTCCTCATGCTGCTGTCACCTCCACAGTATGTCACCTTGCCACTCTGTGGTCTCCTCATACTGCTGCCACCTCCACACTATGTCACCTTGCAACTCTGTGGTCTCCTGATGCTGCTGCCACCTCCACACTATGTCACCTTGCCACTCCGTGGTCTGCTGATTCTGCTGCCACCTCCATACTATGTCACCTTGCCACTCTGTGGCATCCTGATGATGCAGTCACCTCCACACCGGGTCACTCTGTGGTCTCCTCATGCTGCGGCCACTTTCACACTGTCATTGTTCCACTCTGTCGCCTCCTCCTAAAACTGCTGCTGCCGCCACCTCCACACTCTGTCATTGTGCCACTCTGTGGTCTCTTCATGCTGCTTCCATCTCCACAGTATGTCACCTTGCCATCGAACAAAATAAAAATAAAAAAATTTGGGTGAACCTGCAAATCAAATTTTTTCAAAATTCGCTCATCTCTAAAAATAATGCATTCATGCAGTGCAAACATAACATTCCTTTTCAGTGACCATATAGCAGTGTTATACTATGCCCAGTTTATAGGACTAGTATTAAACAAGTATTGCTGTGTTTGTGGGAGGAGAGGCTCATTACAAGGCTATTAACGTGCAGCTGTGGGCCTAGGCTGACTGATTGCTAGGCTATTTATAGGCACCTGTGGGCCCAGGCTGACGTCGATTCAGCTGATTTCACTACCTTTGGGTCAGCTCTAGGATACAGCAGCATGGTGTGGAGGCTCCTTACAGCTGGGCGACGGCAGAATCTCTCAGGAAGGCACTGGTATTCATGGTAGGATCGGAGTGGTTTGCACGGGACCCACGCTTTGGTCCGCGACATGTAGCGTTCTGGGAGGAAGCAGAGTTTGGGCGCTAATGCTCTAGCGGTGGCATCAGTATTGTTTGTCTGGCTTTTCAGAGGCCTGCGGGGGCCATTGCATACAGTTATCGGGGTAGCATGCGCCTAGAGTAGGCATGGTTCTATGTCTCTGATACCTGGTTACATTTGGGGTGCGTGTCTACAGTTGGCTCAAGCCATGTACGCTGTGTTTAAGTGTTGTGTATCAATGGTCAATGAGGCAAAAAGAAAAAAAAAAAACACGCAGCTGCATCGTGTGCAGGCTCATTCACGCCTGGGCAGTGACAAAATGCCAGGCGAGTGCTGGCATTCACTGTAGAATCTCACTTGTGGGCACGAGACCCACACTGCAATATGCGATCCGTAATACTCTGGCATGAAGCAAAGTTGGGCGCTAATGGTCAAGTGAATGGTCAAGTATTTTTTTTTTTTTGGCTGTTTAGGGGATTGTTGGGGGCTATTGCATACAGTTATTGGTGTTGAATGCGCCTAGAGTAGGTATGGTCGCATGTTTTCTGATATCTATATCATACGGGACGCGTGTCTCCAAGCTACGCACGCTGTGTTTAAGTGATAGTGTTATTTAGTTGTCTCTCTGGAAGGGTCATGTATCAAGGGTCATTAAAGAGGAAAAAAAAAATAAAAATAAGGAAAAGTGCATGTTTTTCTGTCACCTGTTGTACATGTGGGGCGCACAGCTGCAGTTAGCGCCAGACATGCAAGGTGTTGGTGAATGTGTATCAGTGGCCCATATATGGGGGCACTAGCAGGTTGATCAAGGCGTCTGTATTTGAGTACTGATGCTCTGGTAAGTGTGTTTAATCTATAACTGTATATTTTAGGCCCGCACGTGTCAGCGGTTCTGTGCTATTGTGTTGATTAATTGGCGTTGCATCAGGGTTTATGTTCAACCACGGGTATGTTTTCTTACAGGAACACGATGGGGTGGTGGTGACCGTCATTTAAAAAAAAAACGCTCTGGGGCAAAGAGGGTTGGGCACTAATGCTAGAATGATCATGGCTAGGTTCGTTACCTGCAAAAGTTGCGTCTGTGTGTCTGTATTTACATTTTGTCCTATACTCCATTCTCTACCAGAGCTGCGTTCATGCCTCTGTTGTATCACGTTAATACTCTGCTCACTTTAGATTGCATTCATACGGCTGCTTTATATCATGCTCTTCATACTCCCATCCAGAGCTGGAGTCACCCACCTGTTCTTACACCTTGTGGTTATACACTGTTCCCACTTATAGCTACATTTTTCCTTTTTATTTTTTCGTATTTTATCAGGGTTAGCCAGCATTTTCACTAGGGCAGTCAGCACACCGCTCTGACACGGCTCTTCCGATAAACATAATAGCTGCATTCTTTTCAGGCTTGCTTATTTCCTCGTTGGTTTGTTACAATCCGAAGGCCTACTTCTACTTTCTGTTCACTTCAGGTAAAAAAAAAAAAAAAAAAGAGAGATTTAAAAAAAAAAAAAAAAAAGGTTTCAGTCCTGGTTTACGTTTACTTAGACTGGTCTGCTTTACTTCTGGATCATATTCACTCAGATTGGTCTCTTGCCCTAGTTAACCAAATAGCTTCTCAGTGGTCAGTGGGCCAATAGGAGTACATTTCCTACTATATTTTCATAAATCCTTCATTGTCAAGATAAGGGTCTTCTCTTAGCGAACTGCAAGGGCTCTGGCTCTTTTCTCTCATCTGTTCAAATTCATGGATGGTTAATGTTTATTTATGCACGTGGTCCGCTTCACTAATGTCTGTGCATATCCCATCGGGTCTGGCTCACATTTAATCACTTATCGTCACTGTTCAGTCTAATGGCTTTTGAGGGCCCGATGATCGCTTCGGCCTCATGGCTTCGGGGGGCCCTTTGTCCGTCCTTCGTGTTGTTCGTTAGGGGTACCATATGGTTGTAGGCTGTTTAGTGTCTTAGATTCCCTGTCAGGGGTTCATGGTTACGCGAGTTCCCAAGACATATTGGGGCTGCATAAGTGCTTTATAAAAAAAAAAAAAAATCTGCCATTAGAGTCTTGTATTCATGGCTCCGCCATTAGTCTCCCACGCATAGCTTCTCCGTTTATGTTTTACTCACATGACTCTGCCATTAGAGTCTCACGCATTACTTCACCAATTAAGTGTTACACATGTGACTCCGCCATTATAGTCTCTCAAGCTATGCTTCTCCGATTAAGTGCCTGCCATTAGAGTCCCTCATGCGTGACTTCTCCGATTTAACTTCGCCGTTAGAGTCTCTCACGCATGACATCGCCATTACATTCTCTCACGCATGGCCTCTCCGTTTTATGTTTTACACACATGACTTCGCCATTAGAGTCTCTCACGCATGGCTTCCCCAATCAAATGTTACACATATGACTTCGCCATTAGAGTCTCTCACGCATGGCTTCTCCAATTAGGTGTCACACATATGATTTCGCCATTAGAGTCTCTCACGTATGGCTTCTCTGTTTATGTTTTACACACATGACTCCGCCATTAGAGTCTCTCACGCATGGCTTCCCCGATTTAGTGTCCGCCATTTGAGTCTCTCACGTATGGCTTCTATGATTAAGTGCCCATTAGTCTCCCACGCATGACTTGTCCGATTTACTGTTACACATATGACTCCACCATGAGTCTCTCACGCATGGCTTCTCCAATTAAGCGTTTGACATATGACTTTGCCATTAGAGTCTCTCACGCATGGCTTCTCCGTTCGTTTTACACACATGACTCCGCCATTAGAGTCTCTCACGCATGGCTTCTTCAATTAAGCGTTACACATATGACTTTGCCATTAGAGTCTCTCACGCATGGCTTCTCCGTTCGTTGTACACACATGACTCCGCCATTAGAGTCTCTCATGCATGGCTTCTTCAATTAAGTGTTACACATATGACTTTGCCATTAGAGTCTCTCACGCATGGCTTCTCCGTTTGTTTACACATATGACTCCGCCATCAGAGTCTCTCACGCATGGTTTCTCCGTTTGTTTTACACACATGACTCCGCCATTAGAGTCTCTCACGCATGGCTTCCCCAATTAAGTGTTACACACATGACTCCGCCATTAGTCTCCCATGCATAGTGTGGGGAGTCGCTCTGGTAGATAGCGGTGCGGGTGCAGTACAGAGGCAAAACAGGGAGTCCAGAGGGTGCAATGAACAGTGTTTTATTCACACTTGCACAAAAACAAACAATATAAACATGTGTTCGTTCACACATACCAGAAATCATGAGGCAAAACAAAACAGTCCAAATCAGGTTCTAGTCACCTGGGAGGTTTTGTGTGCAGGTTCGCACCTGGCTGTTAGTCCAGCCGCAAGACAGTCGCCGACAGGCTTCCAGGTCGTCTGCACTCCTCCTTGCTGGGCTCTTGCTTCCAGCCCAGAGAACCTCCAAACACAAGTGACTCCACAGCCTAACAGCAGCTCCAGGACAATCACACCCACCTGCTGGTGCTGGCTGTGTTTTAAAGCCCGGCAAAGTCCGGCCTGGACCGTGGGGAGTAGGCACCCACCCAACTCTTTACCTACTTCCAGTAAGAGCCGGCCCGGATTGGCTTTGCAGCCAAACTAACTATAAATGTCAAGCAGCACTAGCTGCTGCTGACACATAAAACCCGGCTCTCACCTCACCGAGGCCAGGAACCTCGGTGACACGTACCTCCCGTCGACAACGGTACCTTGCACCTTACCACAATAGCTTCTCCGATTTAGTGTTACACGTATGACTCCGCCACCAGTCTCTCACACATGGTTTCTCCAATTAAGTATCCGCTATTAGAGTCCCTCACGCATGGCTTCTCTGCTTATGTTTTACACACATGACTCTGCCATTAGTCTCTCACGCATAGCTTCTCTGTCTATGTTACACACATGACTCCGCTATTAGAGTCTCTCACGCATGGCTTCTCCAATTAGGTGTTGCACATATGACTCCGCCATTAGTCTCCCATGCATAGCTTCTCCGATTTAGTGTTACACATATGACTCCGCCACCAGTCTCTCACGCATGGCTTCTCCAATTAAGTATCCGCCATTAGAGTCCCTCACGCATGGCTTCTCTGCTTATGTTTTACACACATGACTCCGCCATTAGTCTCTCACGCATAGCTTCTCTGTTTATGTTTTACACACATGGCTTCGCCATTAGAGTCTCTCATGCATGGCTTCTCCAATTAGGTGTTGGACATATGACTCCGACATTAGAGTTTCACGTATGACACTGCCATTACAGTCTCTCATGCATGGCCTCTCCAATTTAGTGTTACACATATGACTCCGCCATTAGAGTCTCTCATGCATGGCTTCTCCAATTAGGTGTTACACATATGACTCCGCCATCATAGTCTCTCACGCATGGCTTCTCCAAGTAGGCGTTTTGACATAAGACCTCGCCATTTAAGTCTCTCACGCATGGCTTTTCCGGTTAAGTGGTTCATATAAGACTTCATCATTTGAGGGTGTCAGTCCGTCTTCCAGTAGGAAGTACAGTAATAGGCGCAATTCACAATGTCTCACGTCTACAGACACGACAAGTCCAATCACGAATACAGGCGCAGCATACATAGTTATCACGACCTTAAGCTTATTTCCTGTAACAACTGCAGGTATGGTGTGTACGTTCTCTTTCCCCATTACAAGCAACATTAGCTCGTTAATTGAAATAGCCATGTATTCGTGTTGATGGTTCCCCAGGCCTGGTGAGGTTATACATTCCACCTAATCTACTAGTAGAGAAAGACGGCATACGCCATCTTCTAACTTTTTGGCTCCTTATATATACATATAAAAGATGTGGCCTTGGGAATAAGTAGAGGTGTAGTAGTTCGCAACCAGGAACAGTTGGTGCCTGATCAGGGCCCTCGGCGAATGCTTGGAATCCGTTTAGGCCGTCCAACAGTTTCACCATTGTTTGTTTTAGTCTGCAGCTCTCAGGATTCAGACCTTCTCGTAATATGTTCACTCGTTGTTAGTATACATAGGAGTAAATCGTTTCTGATTACCGGCCACTCCTTCAATCGCATCAGCCACCTCCAAGAACGATGTGCCGTGTCACATGACAGAGGTAAGGTAGATGGTAGTCACTGTGGAATGTACAATATATTTCGCACCTTCATCGGAAATGTCTTTTACGTGCAAAGTGGGTGTAGTAAGGGTATGTGTATATTTTACTCTAACCTAAGGTCTGCTCTTTTTGGCCCCTTCAGGCTACCCTTCCGCAGCAGTTATGGCACAATTCTACTGCTTGTTATAGATGGGGTTAGATAGGTTAGGTACACCTTTCTGATAGCCGTTCCGACCACAAGTATTAAGCAAGTATTGCTGTGTTTGTGGGAGGAGAGGCTCATTACAAGGCTATTAACGTGCAGCTGTGGGCCTAGGCTGACTGATTGCTAGGCTATTTATAGGCACCTGTGGGCCCAGGCAGACGTCGATTCAGCTGATTTCACCACACCCACCCACACCATCTTACAGTCATTTCATATCAGGGTGGCCCCCTTCAGGCTACCCTTCCGCAGCAGTTATGGCACAATTCTACTGCTTGTTATAGATGGGGTTAGATAGGTTAGGTACACCTTTCTGATAGCCGTTCCGACCACATATTTATGATCACATGTCCACATAATAGTGTTGAAGTGATATTGGAAGCCAGTGTCCCTCTGTACTACTATCAACCAAGAGACAATCGTAATTCTTCAGTAATATTGGCTGCCACAGTGTCCCTTTGGTAGACCCATTTTCTATACAGTGCAGCTTGCTTGTTAACCGATTTACAAAAATAAATAAATAAAACAAAAACAACCCCACAAAACTGTTCTAAATGAACTGTGACAAAAGAAACTGCAGTTTTTGTAATGCTAACGATTGTATACCTTTAAGAGTTAGGCCTCAAGCACACAACCGTGTATGTTTTGAGGATTCGCAAACCTCAGATCCGCGAAACAAGGAAGCCGCTCCGTGTGACTTCCCTAATTTGCGGAACGGGCAGCCCATTATAGAGATGCCTATTCTTGTCCGCAAAACGGACAAGAATAGGACATGCTCTATTTTTTTGGCCGGGCCATGGAACGGAGCAACGGATGCGAACAGCACACTGAGTGCTGTCTGCATCTTTTGCGGCCCCATTGAAGTGAATGGGTCTGCGCCTGAGCAGCAAAATATGCGGCTCGGATGCAGACCAAACATACGGTCGTGTCCATGAAGCCTTATATTGTTTTGTGTTTTTGTAGATTTAAAGATGCAGTTAGAGCAGCATGTGAAAGTCTAATATTAAAATGTATTAATGACCTTAACATTGAAATGAAGGGCATGTCATTAACACTGCTTGAACAAGAACTTGAGCAGAAAAGCCCTCAGGCTTTCAATGCACAAACGACATCACTAATTTTCATTTTCCATTCTGACACTTCTCAGTGTGCCGTCTTTGAGAAGATTGGATGTATGACGAGTTCGGAGGCAACACTTCTGCTCTATTCAATCTATGATCTTAGGCAGATAAGGTGCACCTTCCAAAAGGGCATCAGTGATACACTGAAGATAGTTGCTGTTAACAATAATTATGTGTTATATCTCTTAGAGGCTTTTTTGCTGATCGGTACAATTACCTAAATAGTGATTGTTACAATAATCTCAGGCTGGAAAAATAAGATAAGAACAAGAAGACTTTATGATTCTAACTAAACCTAATACATTCAGCTGCTACATCGTATATTGGGTGCTCATATTTGCCTTGCACCATGTGTGTCCGGCTTTATGCATTTCACATTCACATGCTTTAAATAGGAAAATGTTAACACTGTACGGTACATTTAAAACTGAACAGTAAAAGGCTATGACAACTCCACTTTGACTCTTGATATGAACAGATTTTATATAACTGCAATGCAGCGGCAACAGCCAGGGCCCCTTTTGTAATTGGTGGTGATACCCAGGTGTAGGAATGGCCGAGTGGTATAGGGTTAAAAGGATCTTGTTTTAGGATGCACCCTGGTTTTCCTTTTGTGACAGGTGCTTGGAGAGTTTTTAAATACTGATGCCATCTAAGGCTTTATACCCTTCTTGACCCAGGTGCTATATAAAACTTCACTTTTAATAATACTACTAAAACACACAAAGTGACAAAATAACAAAATAGAGCCACAAACTATATAAAAAAACTACAGTCTATGCCGTGCTGGAGAGGTTCAAGATAATGGCTATCAGGGTGAGAAGGAGTGCACTTTCTCTCACTCAGATGCCTATACTCGGAGATTTACTTTACACCCCCAGCTGTGTTTGGCTGGTTAACAGAAAACCAGTAACCAATATTGAGTGTGTATAGGCTACTGTTATTAACTGCGGCTAACACTTAGCCACCTAATATCAACAGGCTAAACACCTAACAGCCAAAGTGTCTGCTATTTAGCTAAACAATTGGGGGTGGCTGCATCTCCGTATCATATGCAGTGTAGGCATTAACAGTGTAAACGTGTCCAGCCGGACCGATCACCTTATACTAGCCAGCTCTGCATAGACTAAGTTAAAAGCTAAAACTGCCCCCTGACATGTTTCACCAGTAGCACTGGCTTCTTCAGGGGTATTTGGGCAGCATTGAATTAACCCGCCAGTTCTAAAGGTTAAATAGACTGTTCGCTGATTGACAGGTGCGACAGCCCATTCACGTGTATGTAACATACAGTGTCCTCCAATGGGCATCAGGTAAAAAGTAAGGTCAAACCCCTATATTGGAGACGCAGCCAATCCTTAGTGGCTAACTGGTGTTTGAGCTCTGACATGCTGCGCCCTGACCCCTTGCGCAGACACTTCAAAAGTTAGAGGGGAACCTGATTGCAAACGGCGCATGTCCTGCGCGATCACTCGATGCGCATAGACTTAGGTAAAAAACTCTTGCTTTGATTAGCTACATCGCTAGCTTCTATGTACGCAGAAGGCAGCTACACCGGCAGCCTCTGTATATTAAATTAATCTGTATCGCAAGAGAGTCTACAATAAAAAGATTACTGATGTGCTTCGATGTAGTCTATAGGGAGACGGAGCTTTGGAGGTGGAGAGCTGTCCGTGCGCCGATTAACAATGTGTATACATATAACTACAGTTTCTTTAATATAATTACCTGCGCTGCAGGCTCCTGCGTGCTGCCATACTCAGCATCGCTAGTGATATCAAACAGCAAAGTAAGGTGAAACAAATGCTACACAACTCACTACTGTACTGGAACAAAGTCCATGCACAGAAGTGAAATTAGTGATGTTAAGTACTGAGCTGTATATGAGCTGTATGTATGTACATGGTCACTGGCTTGACCTCCAAAACATTCACCTAATGTAAAGCTAATCATCCACCTAATAAGCACACTCTAACAAAGTTGGCATCAATTGTCAACCTCAATCAGGGAATATGGCCACTTTAAAAAGAGAATAGTAATAATACATACAGCTACGGTACATTTAAAACTGAACAGTAAAAGGCTATGACAACTCCACTTTGACTCTTGATATGAACAGATTTTATATAACTGCAATGCAGCGGCAACAGCCAGGGCCCCTTTTGTAATTGGTGGTGATACCCAGGTGTAGGAATGGCCGAGTGGTATAGGGTTAAAAGGATCTTGTTTTAGGATGCACCCTGGTTTTCCTTTTGTGACAGGCGCCTGGAGAGCTCCCTTCAATGACACACGCGCACTCAGGTGATCTTAGAAAGCAGCTTTATCTTTATCTTTGTTATTCCAGCTTTTATACATGCACACTGACATACAGGAACAGGTGTGGTTTACATATACAATGTTGCTGAGTACAAGCAATTCCCTATATAGAGGAAGATGTAAATACACTTTCCCCTCACCCTATGACGGCACCCCTGCGACTCAGGACCTCCCATTGGACAGGAAACCTGAGAAGATAAAAGAGCAACACCCCCTGCCAAGCACCAGTTTCAGGTTTCCTGTCCAATGGATAGGGCCTGAGAAGTGGGGTCCTCTTTCTGTGGGACCTTTTTTTCTTAATTTTTCGTTTTTCATCCCCGTTTCTTTTTTGCACCAGACGCCGAGGGCGGCCGGGTCTTACCTTTGGGGGCCTCACCCTGTGGAGCCGGCAGTTCCTGTGGCCGTGCCGGGAGCCGTGCTCCAGAAGTCTGCCCTTCTCCTGTCCACTTCCTGACTAGGGGGAGCCGCCGCGGCCGTGTTCGGGCGGCTCCCTCCATGCGCGCGAGTACGGCCTCCCTCTCCTGGATGCCGGGCCGCCGGCTTCCTGCGGCGGCTGTGGCGTGGGGGCGTGGCGATGCGCATGCGCGGCCTGGCTGACGCTCCGTACGTCGGGGCGCTCAGCTTTGAGGTCAGAAGGGGGCGTGGCTTCCCCCTTTCAACCAGGAAGTGGCGCCTAGGCGCGTCTTTAATCTATAAAATGGGCCACAGGGGAAGGCAGCCGGCGTGTTCTCACACCCTGAGCAACCTCCTGGTGCAAGCAGCTTCTTGGAGGAGGTTGTGAGGAGATCCCTTCAGAGATGACGGATCCATCTGATGGACGCGCTGAACCCCAGGAACCCTTGAGGCCCACCAGTCCGGTAAATGCCTGAGGAGTGGGGAGGAAATATCACCTTGGTAAGAACGTACTTTTCCTTACTTGATGGTATGCTGTGTATTGTAGAAACCACCAAGAAAGTCATCTAGCAAATCCAAACATAAGGCGTGCGCAGGATGCAGTGCGGCCCTAGCTTCCTCTTATACCAGACATCCATGAAAATATGCAAACATTGATTAGGAAAGAATGGAAGAATCCTGATAGGAGATTCTTTATTCCCTCCTCTCTCAAGAGAAAATATCCCTTTAGTGATACGGTTTCTGCCAATTGGGATAAGGCACCCGCGGTGGATGCTCCGGTGGCCAAAGTAGCTAAGAAGGCTGCTCTACCCTTTGAAGATTTGGGATGCTTATCTGACCCTCTTGATAAGAGAGCTGATGTGTATTTGAAGAGAGCCTGGGAATCCGGGGACGCCTGTTTTCGGCCTGCCGTAGCATCTACCTGGGTAGCTAGGTCCCTTAGACTCTGGATAGACCAGCTCGAGTGTCATGTGAAAGAGAAGAAACCTAGGGAAGAAATTTTGGCTTCAATTCCCACCTTAGCCAAAGCAGCTGACTTCTTAACGGATGCCTCTACAGATGTCATAAGGTTCTCGGCTAAGTCTTCCGCCATGTCCAATGCGGCCAGGAGAGCCCTTTGGCTTAAATCCTGGAAAGGTGACCAAGGGTCAAAGGCTAGGCTGTGTGCCTTACCATGTGAAGGAGATGGGCTATTTGGTTCGTCATTAGACGACATTCTTGAGAAGGCATCCGATAAGAAAAAGGGCTTCCCTAACCTGCAGAGACCATCCTTTTTTCGTCCCTCACAGTCTAGATTTAGAAGACAGCGAGGAAAGCCCTATGATAAAAAAGAGAGGGATAAGTTCCAGAAAAGATCTGGCGGGTTTTTGTTTAAACCCCAGGAGAATAAGCCCAAGGACAAACAGTGACGCCAGATCTCAGGTCGGGGGAAGACTCTCCTTCTTCCTCCCTGCCTGGCGGGAGATAACCCGAAACAGGTGGGTTCTTGGGGGAATAGAGAGAGGTTTTCGTCTGGAATTCCTGTCCTACCCCCAAGATCTTTTTGTTCAGACCCCTTTCCCCAAAGATCCTCTCAAAGCGGCTGTTTTGGAGTCAGAAATCTTATCCCTAATTTCCAAAGGAGTGGTTTGCCGGGTCCCCAGGGAGGAGGAAGGCAGGGGATTCTACTCCCTACTATTTTTAGTCAAGAAGCCCAATGGCAGTTTTCGTATGATTCTAAATCTAAAGAAATTAAACAAGTGCCTAAAATACAAACCATTCAAGATGGAGACTATCTCTTCCACTCTGAACTTGTTATTCCAGGATTGTTGGATTGCAAGCATAGATTTGGAAGATGTTTATTACCATGTCCCAATTCATACAGCATCCCGAAGGTTCCTGAGAACTGCAGCGGTGGTGAAGGGTCACCTGATCCATCTACAGTACAAGGCCCTTCCATTTGGAGTCTCCCAAGCTCCAAGAATCTTCACCAAGGTGGTAGCAGAGATGGTAGCCTTTTTCAGGATCTCAAAGATTACACTGGTCCCTTATCTGGACGACTTCCTGTTTGTTTCCAAAACCAAAGAATCTCTTCAGACAGACCTGACTCGAGTACAGTTAACTCTATGCAACCTTGGCTGGAAAATAAATGCCCAAAAGTCCTGCCTTCAACCGTCCCGGGTTTGCACGTTTTGGGGTTGATTCTGGATTCGGTTGTACAAAAGACCTTCCTTCCAGATGTAAAGGTACAGTCTACAGTCCATCATGTCTGGGACTTGTTCCATTCCTATCTTTGTTCTTTCAGACGAGCAATGAAGGTGCTCGGTCATCTCACGGCAACAATACCAGCAGTTCCTTACGCACAGATCCATACCAGGGAGCTCCAGGCCGAAATATTAAATGTATGGGACGGTCAAACTTTCTCACTGGACAAGGAATTCCATCTTTCCTCCCAGGCAAGAATGTCCCTCTTATGGTGGACCTGCCGAGAAAACCTTTCAACAGGAATCCCCTGGTCCTTCCCCAACCCAATATCAGTGACAACGGATGCCAGTCCTTGGGGCTGGGGTGTACATTCCGGAGACCGGTGTTGGCAGGGCAGATGGGATTTAAGAACAAGAGGATGCTCATCAAACTACAAGGAGCTAAAGCGGTCCAGATGGCTCTGACAGTAGCCTTACCAGAGTTAACGAATACAAGGATTATCTTCTACTCGGACAATGCTACCACAGTGGCCTACATAAATCATCAGGGGGCACCAGAGTGCCGACTCTACTATCCCTAAGTCTGCAGATTTTCTCAGTAGCAGAAACAAGGAATTTATCCCTAGGCGCGATCCATCTGAAGGGGAAAGAAAATGTCCTAGCAGATTTCCTGAGCAGAGTACAGCTAAATCAGGGAGAATGGAGTCTAAGTCCGGAAGTCTTCTCTCAGGTGGTGAAGAGATACGGTCTTCCGACTATAGACCTGTTTGCCTCACGGGACAACAGAAAGGTGGAACGCTTCTTCTCCCTCAATCCGGCAGACAATCCTACAGCGATCGACGCATTGGCACAGAGCTGGAACCAAGAATTTGGGTATGCCTTCCCACCGTTTTCTCTTATTCCGCAGGTCCTGAAAAAAGTAATGAAGGACAGGGCCTCCATCATCCTGGTAGCTCCAGATTGGCCGAAAAGGATCTGGTATACTACCCTGAAGAATCTGACCCAAGGCCTTCCTTGGATGCTTCCACCACAGAAGAATCTTTTATCACAGGGCCCAGTTCTTCACCCCAATCCAGAAATCCTCAAGTTGTCACTGTGGAAACTGAACGGAACATTTGGCTAAATAGGGGTCTGTCAGAAAAAGTAGTGTCCACCATTTTAACCAGTCGGAAGGTGTCTACCGCCAGAAAATATAATAGAATATGGTCAATTTTTACAACCTTCTTACAATCAGAACCTAACCCTTTCCGGCCTCCTGATATCCCTAGGATTCTGGATTTTCTTCAGGCAGGTTTGGACAAGGGTCTCAAAGCATCTACCCTTAGGGTACAAGTGGCTGCATTAAGTTATTTTTATGATTACCAACTGGCAAACCATTCCTGGATCAAGTGCTTCCTCTCCGCTGCTGGCAGAATTCATCCTTCCCTGAGACCTTTATCTCCTCCCTGGGACCTTAACAAAGTCTTAACAGCCCTCTCGCAAGTACCGTTCGAACCCCTGGGAGAAGTCTCACTAGAAATACTGTCCATCAAAATGGCCTTCCTCTTGGCAGTCACCTCTGCCAGAAGAATTTCCGAGATACAAGCCTTCTCCGCTTTTCCTCCTTATACATCCATCCAGGATGACCAGGTCATAATTCGTCCTCTACCGTCCTTCCAGCCTAAAGTAATGACAAACTTTCATAGAAGCCAGGATATTGTTCTCCCTTCCTTTTTCCCGAAACCAGCGAATCAAGAGGAAGAAAAGTTTCACTGCTTGGACGTTTGTAGATGTTTGACAACTTACCTAGCAGCCACATCTTCTTGGAGAATAGACGAGAATCTCTTGATACAATTTCAGGGGAGAAATAAAGGGCGGAAAGTCTCTACAGCGGTGATTGCCAGATGGGTAAAGAAAGCCATCTCCAAGGCTTACTTGTCCCTAGGCCTCTCTCCTCCAGAGGGGTTTGGAGCCCACTCTACCAGGGCGGTGTCTGCCTCATGGGCAGAAAAGGCAAATGTTTCATTAGCCCAGATTTGTAGGGCTGCAACTTGGAGCTCTCCACACACTTTTTTAAAACATTATAGGCTCCAGCTTCATTCTGACTCTTCCTTCGGTGAAGGAGTGCTCCAGGCTGTAGTCCCTCCCTAAATTAAGATTTATATTCTATCTCGCAGGGGTGCCGTCATAGGGTGAGGGGAAAACTACGTTGCTTACCGGTAACTGTTTTTCTCGATACCCATGACGGCACCCCTCATAATTCCCTCCCTAAAAAAAAAAAAAAAAAAAAAAAGATTTAAATAAATAAAATAAAATATATATAAGAATATATATATACTCTCTGTTAGACATATTATGTTGGATATATACTACGTATCCTGTAGGTTGTTTACCTATTTATCTTCTTATTTTGGTTGGCTGCTTTTACTTTACACATATTGGTGTCCTTCCTGGACAGGTTATTTAATTAACTGGTGCTTGGCAGGGGGTGTTACTCTTTTATCTTCTCAGGTTTCCTGTCCAATGGGAGGTCCTGAGTCGCAGGGGTGCCGTCATGGGTATCGAGAAAAACAGTTACCGGTAAGCAACGTAGTTTTCCCTTGGAACTGTCTGACAACCAATTTGTCCTTGCTACAGATCATATAGCAGTTCTTTATTTAACTCTTCACTACATATCATATGGCTTGCTTGATTTAACCCTTCAAGGGTGGCCTAGAATGTCCCTTAATGTTATGTATGAGTGTCACGGTGCTACTACCTGGATATGGCTGGAACCTCAGTCGTTGGTTCCGAAGCAGACAAATAGGGAGTAGTAATTGAGGGATGAAAGAAGTAACTTGAATCAAGACCTTGTATAAAGTTTAATAGCAGCTTTACTTGAATAAAGGTTCATCAAAAACAGTCTTCAAACTTTGTCTTGGTCCCAGCAGGCTTTAGCATTAAAACTTTGGCAGGCAAACTCCACTCTGCTACATCTGTTGCTCTCTGACTCATCAGCTGGCTGTATAACTCAACTTTCCTCTTTAGGCTGCAACTTCTCTCTTTCTTTAGTCTGTCTCTATATTAGCTCAGGGAACTTTTCCTCCTGGCTCCTGAGGCTCCGAACTGTGGCCTCCATATTCAGCAGAGCTGAACGTGCTCTGGCTGGATTGGCTTTGCTTTGCCTGGGCAGGTCCAGCAGAGATGTTCCCAGCACTTGCTTCCTTCCCCTAGCAGGGGATAAGCTAGACTGCTCTAGAAACTGGTCCCCTCCCTTCCTGCAGGATGTGGGACTCGCCCACTCCTCCACAGAGGAGGGTTATGGAACGGAAAGCTCCATTCTACCTAACTGTATCTTTGCCATGTGCCACCTGCTGGTGAACAAGGCATATTACATTTAAACATAACAGTTACATAGAAATTGAAATGCACGTTGTGAAGGACTTGGAATAAATGCACAAGATGACATGAGGTTTACCAATAAAGACAATAGCAGGGTGCAGAAGTGGTAATGCCACTCTGGGGCATTACATAACCAGAAGCCAAAAGCATAATTATGACATTTTAAAATATTTCCCAGCAACAATTTTACTATTGAGCTTCAGCTTACAACATGTCATTCACTGCATTTCATATCCAGTGCATTGCATATAGAATGGTTAAGACATTTTATCAGTTTGTTCAGAAAATATGCTGTGAAGTATAAAATTTCAATACAACATACTCAATTTGATGACTGCAAAGAAAACATTCCATGTGCAAATTTTAGGTATTATTAAGAATAGTTAGCTCCAGGCCCAGGGAAGTCTAACATTTAGGATCATGGTAGTGATGATCAAATTTCTTGAAATTTGTTTTGCGTCCATTTGGCAATTTAAAGCATTGGTATGCAATACACTCTAGTCTCCTGGGTCTCAGATTTTTAGGAAAATTAAATTTTAAATCAATCAAGGTTCAGAATCAATAATGACCTGAAAAATGGGTTACAGATTAATCCAATTCAAAATCCAAAAATAACCCTAAAATATAACTTTTAATAATTGTGTTAAAAAACAGGGACTATATGTCCATAAATGACGCACAATGTGAAGAGACAAATAGAAATTACCACTGGGAGGTCGTGTCCCGTAGCAACGGGGCCTTGTGGCACAAGTCCCAGTACAAACCACCAAAGGTGCACGGCGGCACTAAAATAAAACAATTTTGTCCTACCGGTTCCAGAAAATTGTTCACAAGGGAAGGTTCAAAACACGTATGTTGTCACCGCTTTCCATTAATTGCTGACTTGATGTCATAAGATGAAGGAAAAAGTGGGTTAAACACAAAAGGTAAGAACCATACGTGTAGGGTCCCTATTATAACCCTATATAAGGTGGTAATCTGTGCCCTGCCACTAGGATAACAGTAGCAGCCTCACCACAGGGCACTCGTCCTTATAAGGGCGACCCGTCAGGAACCTGTCCCTATAATGTGTATGGCTAAATTCCCCTATAATTACAAAAAATAACTCCCTACACGCATGTTTCGCCGTATATTGTAGCAAACACGGCTCATCAGGGGAGAAATGGAGTAAATAGTAATCGCTGCACCAAGATAAAGGTGACCTATATAAAAAGAACAGGGGGTTAAATCAATGTTCTGCCCCAGAACGATAGCCTGCCGGGCAGTATCATGAGTCCAGAGGACGGGCTGTTAAGATGGTACAGCCCCACTAGATGTCCTGACGTCCTCAGTGATATGCAAAAAGATTGTGGAGCCCCAGTTATGGGTCTACAACACAGTGAAAGCCAGATATCCCTCAAAGGAAGGAAAAACAAGCAAAGGGGTGTCTCCATTACAGAGATCACCAAAACCACCATATTAAGTGGCCCCTATGTCAAAATCCCGCTCTTTTACAAGCTTTAAGGATGTGACGGGGAAGACCTAAGCAAGTTATCCATCCACAGACAGCTGTTTCGAGTGTTGCCCTCATCAGTGTGGAGTAGGATTCTGGCTAACCGGGAGCGATGCTTGGTGACTACTCAAACAAAGCAATAGCTGATCTTAGGGAGACCAGCTACAAAAATGCCGTGGAGCCTCACTTAAGAGTCTCAAACACAGCAATCCAAAGTGCAAAGCTCCCTGGGAAACATAAAATGCAAAAGATTGTGGAGCCCCAGTTATGGGTCTACAACACAGTGAAAGCCAGATATCCCTCAGAGGAAGGAAAACAAGCAAGGGGTGTCTCCATTACAGAGATCACCAAAACCACCATATTAAGTGGCCCTTAAAGCTTGTAAAAGAGCGGGATTTTGACATAGGGGCCACTTAATATGGTGGTTTTGGTGATCTCTGTAATGGAGACACCCCTTTGCTTGTTTTTCCTTCCTTTGAGGGATATCTGGCTTTCACTGTGTTGTAGACCCATAACTGGGGCTCCACAATCTTTTGCATTTTATGTTTCCCAGGGAGCTTTGCACTTTGGATTGCTGTGTTTGAGACTCTTAAGTGAGGCTCCACGGCATTTTTGTAGCTGGTCTCCCTAAGATCAGCTATTGCTTTGTTTGAGTAGTCACCAAAGCATCGCTCCCGGTTAGCCAGAATCCTACTCCACACTGATGAGGGGCAACACCCCGAAACAGCTGTCTGTGGATGGATAACTTGCTTAGGTCTTCCCCGTCACATCCTTAAAGCTTGTAAAAGAGCGGATTTTGACATAGGGGCCACTTAATATGGTGGTTTTGGTGATCTCTGTAATGGAGACACCCCTTTGCTTGTTTTTCCTTCCTTTGAGGGATATCTGGCTTTCACTGTGTTGTAGACCCATAACTGGGGCTCCACAATCTTTTTGCATTTTATGTTTCCCAGGGAGCTTTGCACTTTGGATTGCTGTGTTTGAGACTCTTAAGTGAGGCTCCACGGCATTTTTGTAGCTGGTCTCCCTAAGATCAGCTATTGCTTTGTTTGAGTCCTCAGCGATATGGTAGAGCACAGAGCTATGATGATAGACTCCCTGTGCAAGACGCTGAGGGCGCGGGTATGGCCGCCTTTTATTTAAGACTTCACTTACCTGGTGTTGAATGGCTATTAGAAAGCCATGTGACGGCTGTTATGTGGAAACGCCGACGCAATCCCACTCCAGCGTGTGCGTTCCACATTGCCGTCTCACACCGAGGCTTGGAGCGCAGGGCATCGCGAGAGTGTGCCCCGTGCATGCGCAGTGGCGATTCTAGTGCGCATCGCGGGTATGCTGAGAGACAAACTACCGCTAGAATGGACACGGATATGTGGCCACCCTGAATGTGTATATCAGTTGCTAAGCAACTGGACCAATTGCCGCAAGAGAGATACAGTAAGCAAAAAGTAAGGTATTTTGGCAAAATGTGGGATAATCACATAGGGATATCGGTACAGTGGCAATACTTATACAAAACACATATACTGATACTGGCTACTGGCTATGGAAGATGATATATAACTTATTTTTGAGAGTTGGTATCAAGGTATAAGACACTCATAAATCAGGATATAGGACTCTCATAGATCAGAGAAATAGAAGGCGGGGCATAATAAAGCCTTATTATAGAAAGCACCCATAGGTGAGTTGTTCATTCAAACCGTTTGGTGCGACCGTCTTAAGTGTGAATATCCAGCGTGATTCACGCTGCAGTAACAGTTTATCCCAGTCACCTCCCCTTTTTGGGGGGTTGACCAGTTCGATCCCCATGAAACCCACCACTCTGGGGTCCCCTTGATGATGTGCACAAACGTGGCGGGCAACCGCCGTGTCCCGGCGATTTTCAATGTCAAGGAGGTGTTCACCTACGCGTCTACGGAATTCACGTTTGGTTTTTCCGATATATTCTTTATGGCAAATACAGGTCATTTTGTAAATCACACCAAATGACCTGCATGACATGAAGTCCCTAATCTCAAACGTCCGCTTAAGATTATGACTGAAAAAGGTTTTGCCTGTTGTGATATTACGGCAGGCCACACATCCGCTGCATTTGAAACAGCCTTTAGGCTTACGTGTCAGCCATGTATCTGCTCGTGTTGGGGGAGTATAGTGGCTGTGTACGAGAAGATCTCTCAGACTCTGGCCCCGTCTAAAAGTAACTTGTGGATGTTGATGCAAAACATCACATATGTCTGGATCCATCAGAAGGATTTGCCAGTGACGTCCGAGGATCTCTCTTGCTTCTTTAGCACAGCCATCATATGTAGTGACAAATCTAATTTTCTTATCACCCATTTCTCGTTCCCTAGGGGTAAGCAATGTATTTCTAGGGGTAGTGGCTGCCCTGTGATACGCCTTCTTCAATACAGAGTCAGGGTAGCCTCTAGCCTAAAGTCTTTGCC
>CM065589.1:386545685-386742797 GCA_033119425.1 Bufotes viridis | reverse complement strand
ACGCAGTGCTCATTCCCTCTAGTAGGGGTGCGCATAGAAGTAGCAGCAACCCAGACTGTGACTAGAGCCTTGGGGCCATGTCTGAAGGCCAGACTTGAAGTCTCTGGTTGGGGCAAAGAGACCTGGCAAATGGTGTTGTAGTCATGCTAAGCATGTGTTGTGTTGTATAAAATGATGGAACAGCAAAGAGTGAGCTAAAAGAGTGAGCTAAAAGATTTAAGCAGTGCTGCTGAGGCAGGAGTGTCAGAAGTGAAGTGCTGTCCTTTGTCTTGGAAGTGACAACTCTTGGGCAGCAGTCCATTCCCAGAAACACAGATCTAGACACTAGTGATGAGCGGCAGGGGCAATATTCGAATATTCGAGCCCAGCCACAGGAAAGTCCACACCTTAGGCTTCCAGGCCGACTGCACGCCTCTTTGCTGGGCTCTTGCTTCCAGGTCAGAGAGCTCTACAGCACTATTAGCAGCTCCAGGACAATCACACCCTCAGCTGCTGGTGCTGGCTGTGTTTTTAAAGGCCCGGGAAAAGTCCGGCCTGGACCGTGGGGAATAGGCACCCACCCAACTCTTTGCCTACTCCCAGTAAGAGCCGGCCCGGATTGGCTTTGCAGCCAAACTAAATACCAAGGTGTCAAGCAGCACTAGCTGCTGCTGACACACAAAAACCCGGCTCTTACCTCACCGAGGCCAGGAACCACGGTGACACTTAGCTCCCGTCGACAACGGTACCTTGCACCCTCTTACACACACCCCCCCCCTTTGTTCAACCCTGAGGGGGTGAACACATGTGAGGCAGTGGACGCGGGACAGGGCATCTGCGTTACCCTGCAAGCGGCCTGCCCTGTGTTCTACGGAGAATTTGAAATTCTGCAAGGATAGGAACCACCTGGTGACCCGAGCATTCCTCTCCTTGGCCTGGCTCATCCACTTGAGAGGGGAATGGTCGGTCACCAGACGGAACCTCCTCCCTAACAGGTAATAGCGGAGAGATTGGAGTGCCCACTTGATAGCCAGGCACTCCCTCTCCACTATACTATACCTGGTCTCGGCTGAGCTGAGCTTACGGCTCAGGAAGACAACGGGATGTTCTTCCCCATTGACTTCCTGAGACAGTACCGCACCGAGGCCTACCTCCGAGGCATCAGTCTGAACGATGAACTCCCTGTTGAAGTCGGGTGTCACCAAAACCGGGGACCCACACAGGGCCGACTTCAACGCAGAGAAAGCCTCCTCCGCCTTCTCACTCCAGTGAATCTTTCCAGACTTTCGTCCCTTCAACAGGTCTGTCAACGGCGCTGCTATTGTGACAAAGTGGGGCACAAACCTCATGTAGTACCCTACAATTCCCAGGAACGACTTTACCTGCCGGGTGGTGACCGGTCGGGGCCAATTACGTATTGCCTCTACCTTAGTTACCTGAGGTTTGATGACTCCCCGCCCAATGACATTCCCAAAATACTTGGTCTCTTCCAACCCAACCGCACACTTTTTTGGATTGGCGGTTAGTCCAGCTTTCCTCAGGGCATCCACTACTGCCTGCACTTTGGGCAAATGGCTTTCCCAGTCGGTGCTGTGGATGACTACATCATCTAAGTAGGCCGAGGCGTACCGACGATGAGGTCACAGCACAATGTCCATTAACCTTTGGAAGGTGGCGGGGGCGCCATGCAGGCCAAAGGGTAACACATTGTAATGATACAGGCCCTGCGGGGTAACAAAAGCGTTTTTTTCCTTGGCCGACTCCGTTAAGGGTACCTGCCAGTACCCTTTAGTGAGGTCTAGCACAGAAAAATAACGGGCTTGCCCTAAATTCTCAACAAGCTCGTCTACCCGGGGCATGGGATACGCATCAAACTTGGACACTTCATTTAACTTGCGAAAATCGTTGCAGAACCGCAACGTCCCATCCGGCTTGGGTATTAGGACTATGGGACTGGCCCACTCACTTTTCGACTCCTCAATGACATCGAGCTTCAACATTAATTGCACTTCCTCCGCGATGGCCCGTCGCCGAGCCTCTGGTACCCGGTATGGTTTTAACCGGATCTTGGCCTGAGGCTCAGTGACGATGTCATGTTGGATGAGAGACGTGCGGCCAGGGAGGTCCGAGAACACATCCGTGTTCCGACTGATGAACTCCCTGACTTCCTGAACTTGTTTGGAAGACAGGCTGTCTGCAATTTTACCGTGGTTACTGCTTCACAGGCCTCGAACTGTGGGGCTGGACCCTTTTCACCTAGAAACCCTGGCCGGGGCTGGTGTCGTCGGTCGTGTCCCTATCTTTCCACGGCTTTAGTAAATTCACGTGGTACACCTGCTCCGGCTTGCGCCGCCCTGGCTGGTGTACCTTGTAATTTACTTCCCTACCTTCTCGATCACCTCATAGGGGCCCTGCCACCTAGCTAGGAACTTGCTGTCAAGGGTGGGTACCAGAACCAAAACCCGATCTCCAGGATTGAAGTCCCGTACCCGAGCCTGACGATTATACACCCTACTCTGGGCTTGTTGCGCTGCCACCATATGCTCCCGGACCAGCGGCAACACCCTTTCCATCCGCTCCTGCATCTGGGTGACATACTCAATGACACTTTTGTGGGGACAGGCTGTTGTTCCCACGCTTCCTTGGCGATATCCAACAGGCCCCGAGGGTGTCTGCCATAAAGCAGTTCGAAGGGCGAGAACCCAGTAGAGGCCTGGGGCACCTCTCGCACTGCGAACATGAGATAGGGCAGAAGCAGGTCCCAGTCCTTCCCATCTCTAGACACCACCCTTTTTAACATATTTTTTAGAGTTTGGTTAAACCTTTCGACAAGACCGTCCGTTTGCGGATGGTAAACGGACGTCCGTAATTGCTTTATACGCAATAACTTACACAGTTCCCTCATAACTTTGGACATAAAAGGGGTCCCTTGGTCTGTCAGAACCTCTTTTGGCAGGCCCACACGGGAAAACATTTCCATTAACTCTTTGGCAATGAGCTTAGCTGAGGTATGTCGCAGAGGCACCGCCTCCGGATACCGAGTGGCATAGTCGAGAACTACCAGAATGTGTTGGTGGCCCCTGGCAGACTTTGGTACAGGCCCGATTAGATCCATAGCGATTCGCTCAAACGGTACCTCAATAATTGGAAGAGGTACCAGAGGACTACGGAAATGTGGCTGGGGCTATTTACCTGACAGGTTGGACAGGACTTACAATAATTTTCTACCTCCTTGAACACACTGGGCCAATAAAACCGCTGCAGTATGCGGTCCTGGGTTTTCTGCCACCCCAAGTGTCCCCCAAGAACATGTTGGTGGGCAAGCTCCATGACAAGCTTGCGATACGCTGTGGGCACCACCAACTGTTCAACAGGTTCACCCGGATTTGGTTCACCCGATATAACATTTCTTGGTGAACAACAAAGCGGGGAAATATTAACTCAGCCCCTGGTTTCTGGGGTTTACCATCAATTTCCACCACATTCTCCCAGGCCCTGGTTAGGGTTTGGTCCCGGTGTTGGGCGGTCCCAAAATTGTCTCCGGAGACGTGGAGGTCTGCCAACTCAGGTCCTGGTGGCAAGTCCTCCATGTCTCCCACCATTACACTCAGTGGGGGTGTCTCCCCTCTATCACAGAAGTGGTGGTCACCCCTACCGCAAGCCCTTCGGACTCGGGCTCCTAGGGCTCTGGCCTCCCACTGGAACCAGGCCACTCTGCTAGGGTTACCCCTGTCTCATGGCTATTAGTCACTTTCATCTCAGGCCATAGGGACGGAAAACCAGGAAGTCTCTCCCAATTATTAGTTCATAAGGTAACTTTGTGGAGATCGCCACTTCACAAGTCCATGTGCCGGCCACCGTGGACAGAGACATTATGGCAGTGGGATAGTCCTTTAAGTCTCCATGTATGCACACCACACCAACTTTCCGGCCCGTATACTGGGAGGGCTGTACCAGGGCAGCACTTACCAGGGTTACTAGGCTCCCTGAGTCTAGCAGCGCCACTGCCAGATTATCACCCACTTGCACCTGGCACAGATGACGATTGTCTACTGTCTCGGGGGTGCCGGTTGCACACAGTCTCCTGGCATACATTGAAGCCCGGTACCCATAATTAGTTTCCATGGGTTCTCCCCGCTGTGGACAGTCGGCCCTTACGTGGCCAGGCTTGTGACACCGCCAGCAGACTATCGGAACCGGGTCTACAGGGGTACTCCCGAGCAGGTTTCTCGGGTACCAGTCGTCGGGACTGGATGGGAGACCTCCGGGGTTTGACCGGCCCCTCCCAACAACACCCCTTGCAAGTTTTTGTGGCCTCATAGCGCTCCACTAGATCGACCATTTATAGGGCATTAGTGGGGGACACCTGGCCGATCCACTGCTGAAGGGGGTAAGGCAAGGCCCTCCAGAACATGTCAGCCAGCAGACGGTCCAGCATAGCAGTCGGACTTAGAGCATCAGGCTGCAGCCATTTTTGCAACCTGTGCAGCAACTCATAGTACTGCGGCCTGGCGGGTTCAGCCGCTTTAAAGTCCCACTGGTGGACCCGCTGAGCCCGGACCAACACGTTTACCCCCAGTCTGGCCAGGATCTCCCCCTTCACCGTGGGGTAATCAGCAGCCTGGTCATCTGCTAAATCAAAGAAAACCTGCTGGGGTCCGGATGCCAGGAACGGAGCGACCACTTCAGCCCACTGGTCACGGGGTAACTTCTCCCTCACGGCCACCTTTTCAAAGACCGCCAGATATGTCTCAACGTCGTCTGAGGGGTCATCTTTGGGATCGCCGCACGGACCGCTTTCCGGGCATCATGGACGCGGTGGGACGCTCCTGAAGCTTGTAAAGCCATCACGTGCTGTAACAGTAGCTGGTTGGTCTCCCGCTGCTGCATGTTAGCCTCCATGAGGGCTTTCACAGCAGCCTCCATGTTGCCAGAAATTCCTGCTTGTAACTTGGCCGGTTTAATATATTCCATGCACTTGTGCTCAGCAAAACAAAAAAAATTTGGCGTTCACGCCAGCCTTACTGCGCATGTCCGCATCCGACACCAAATGAGGGGAGTCGCTCTGGTAGACGGCGGTGCGGGTGCAGTACAGAGGCAAAGGGAATCCAGGAAATGCAGTAAAGAGTGTTTATTTCACACTTGCATAAATAAACTCCAGACAGTCACTTAGTGTTAATTCACACCCAGCAAAAACTTAAGGCAAAACACAAGAGTCCAAACCAGGATCCAATCACCTGTGAGATGTAGGTGCGTGTTCGCACCTGGCTGTCAGCCCAGCCGCAGGAAATTCCACACCTTAGGTTTCCAGGCCGACTGGACGCCTCTTTGCTGGGCTCTTGCTTCCAGGTCAGAGAGCTCTACAGCACTATTAGCAGCTCCAGGACAATCACACCCTCAGCTGCTGGTGCTGGCTGTGTTTTTAACCACTTGCCGCCACGCTAACGCCGATGGGCGTCAGCGCGGCGGCTCTCTCAGGTCTCACTGCCGCCTATCGGCGTCATCTCGTGAGACCTAAGATTTCACATGAACGCGCGCGCGTCGTGCGCGCGCGTTCATGTGATCGGAGCCGGACAACTGAAACTACAGCCTGCCAGCGCTGATCATGCGCTGGCAGGCTGTAGATGCGAAAAACGCATTTAAATCGCATATCAGATGCTGTTTTTTAAACAGGGTCTGATATGCCTGTTGTCTGTCTGCCTGGTGGTCCCTTTGTTTGGGACCACCAGAGCAAACATAGGAAAAGTGCATTAATCACTACACACCCCCCACCCCTCATCACTGATTAACCCCTGATCACCCATGTCACCCCCTGATCAACCCCTGTCACCCCCCTGTCACTAATCACCCCCTACAGGCTCATTCAGACGTCCGTATGTGTTTTGCGGATCCATGGATCTGCGGATCCATGGATCTGCGGATCCATGGATCTACAGATCCGCAAAATACGGACACCGGCAATGTGCTCTCCGCATTTTGCAGATCCGCACAGAACTATATAGAAAATGCTTTTTCTTGTCCGCAATTGCGGACAAGAATAGGACATGTTCTATATTTTTGCGGAACGGAAGTGCAGACCCGAAGCGCGGATCCGTAATTCCGGATCCGAGCGGGACAAAGTCTGTCCCCATAGAAATGAATGGGTCCGCAATTCCGCTCCGCAAACAGAATTTCGGACGTGTGAATGGGGCATAAGGGTCCCTTATCACCGCCAGTTAGTTAGCTACTTGTTAGGTAGCTAGCGCCCAGCCCACCGCACGCAGTCACTGATTTGGCAGAGATTTTTCATCCACATTGATCGATGCGAATGAAAAATCTGTGCCGTTCATTTTTTTTTTTTTTCAGCGCAGAGGCTGAACGGAAAAAATCTCATTACCCGTATGCTCAATATACGGAGAATCGCAGAAACTCCTAATGCTGGCCATACGTGTAATGATTATGGAGACCTTCAAATGCCAGGACAGTACAAACACCTCACATGTGACCCCATTTTAGAAAGAAGACACCCCAAGGTATTCCGTGAGGGGTATGGTGAGTTCATGCAAAATTTTATTTTTTGTCACAAGTTAGTGGAATATGAGACTTTGTAAAAATATATATATATATATATATCAATTTCCGCTAACTTGTGTCAAAAATTTTTTTTCTGTGAACTCGCCATGCCCCTCACGGAATACCTTGGGGTGTCTTCTTTCCAAAATGGGGTCACATGTGGGGTATTTATACTGCCCTGGCATTTTAGGGGTCCTAAAGCGTGAGAATCCAAATGCGTAAAATGCCCTGTGAAATCCTAAAGGTACTCATTGGTTTTAGGGCCCCTTGCGCATCTTGGCTGCAAAAGTGCACACATGTGGTATCGCCGACTCAGGAGAAGTAGGGCATGTAGTTTGGGGTGTATTTTTATATATACCCATACTTTGTGTGAGAAATATCACTGTAAACGACAACTTTTTAAATTTTTTATACAAAGTTGTCAATTTACAGAGATATTTCTCTCACCTAACATGGGTATATGTAAAAATACACCCCAAAACACATTGCCCTACTTGTCCTGAGTACGGCGATACCACATGAGTGACACTTTTTGCAGCCTGGGTGCGCAAAGGGGCCCAAATTCCAACGAGTACCTTTAGCTTTACATGGCTGCTCACAATTTAGCCCCGCCCAAAATGCCAGAACAGTATAAACACCCACAAATAACCCCATTTTGAAAGAAGACACCCCAAGGTATTCGCTGAGGGGCATAGTGAGTCCATGAAAATTGAACTTTTTGTCAAAAGTTAGCGGAAAGGGAGACTTTGTGAGAAAAACAATACAAAATCAATTTCCGCTAACTTGTGCCAAAAATCTTCTGTGAACTCGCCATGCCCTCACGGAATACCTTGGGTGTCTTCTTCCAAAATGGGGTCACATGTGGGGTATTTCTACTGCCCTGGCATTTTAGGGGCCCTAAAGCGTGAGAAGAAAAATGCGTAAAAATGCCCTCCTAAAAGGTACTCATTGGTTTTAGGGCCCTTGCGCATCTTGGCTGCAAAAGTGTCACTCATGTGGTATCGCCGTACTCAGGAGAAGTAGGGCAATGTGTTTTGGGGTGTATTTTACATATACCCATGCTGGGTGAGAGAAATATCTCTGTAAATTGACAACTTTGTATATATTTTTTTAAAAGTTGTCATTTACAGAGATATTTCTCACACAAAGTATGGGTATATGTAAAATACACCCCAAAACACGTTGCCCTACTTCTCCTGAGTACGGCGATACCACATGTGTGACACTTTTTGCAGCCAAGATGCGCAAAGGGCCCTAAAACCAATGAGTACCTTTAGGATTTCACAGGGCATTTTTACGCATTTGGATTATCACGCTTTAGGGCCCCTAAAATGCCAGGTCAGTATAAATACCCCACATGTGACCCCATTTTGGAAAGAAGACACCCCAAGGTATTCCGTGAGGGTCATGGCGAGTTCACAGAATTTTTTTTTTTGGCACAAGTTAGCGGAAATTGATATTTTTATTTTATTTTTTTTTTTTACAAAGTCTCATATTCCACTAACTTGTGACAAAAATAAAATTTTACATGAACTCACCATACCCCTCACGGAATACCTTGGGGTGTCTTCTTTCCAAAATGGGGTCACTTGTGGGGTATTTATACTGCCCTGGCATTTTAGGGGTCTCTAAAGCCTGAGAAGAAGTCTGGAATCCAAATGCGTAAAAATGTCCTGTAGAAATCCTAAAGGTACTCATTGGTTTAGGCCCTTTATGCACTCAGGCTGCAAAAAGTGTCACTCATGTGGTATCGCCGTACTCAGGAGAAGTAGGGCAATGTGTTTTGGGGTGTATTTTTATATATACCCATGCTGGGTGTGAGAAATATCTCTGTAAACGACAACTTTTAAAAAATTTTTATACAAAGTTGACAATTTACAGAGATATTTCTCTCACCCAGCATGGGTATATGTAAAAATACACCCTAAAACATATTGCCCTACTTCTCCTGAGTACGGCGATACCACGTGTGTGACACTTTTTGCTGCCTGGGTGCGCAAAGGGGCCCAAATTCCAACGAGTACCTTTAGGTTTTACATGGCTGCTCACAATTTAGCCCCGCCCAAAATGCCAGAGCAGTAAACACACCCCACAAATGACCCCATTTCGGAAAGTAGACACCCCAAGGTATTCACTGAGGGGCATAGTGAGTCCGTCTGAGATTTTATATTTTTTTGCCAGAAGTTAGCAGAAATGGAAACTTTATTATTATTTTTTTCCTCAGAAAGTGTCATTTTCCGCTAACTTGTGAAAAAAATGAAATGATACATGAACTCACCATGCCCCTCCGTGAATACTTTGGGGTGTCTTCTATCTAAAATGGTGTCATTTGGGGGTATTTATACTATCCTGGCATTCTAGCACCTGAAGAAACATGACAGGTGCTCAGAAAGTCAGAGCTGCTTCAAAATGCCGAAATTCACTTTTTGCACCATAGTTTGTAAACGCTATAACTTTTACCCAAACCAATAAATATACACTTATTGGATTTTTTTTTATCAAAGACATGTAGAACAATAAATTTTGTGAAAAATTTATATAGAAATGTAGTTTTTAAAAAAAATTTACAACAGAAAGTGAAAAATGTCATTTTTTTGCAAAAATGTCGTTACATTTTTATTAATAGCAAAAAAAGTAAAAATGTCAGCAAGAATGAAATACCACCAAATGAAAGCTCTATTAGTGAGAAGAAAAGGAGGTAAAATTCATTTGGGTGGTAAGTTGTATGACCGAGCAATAAACGGTGAAAGTAGTGTAGTGAGGATTTGTAAAAAAGGGCCTGGTCACTAGGGGGGTATAAACCTGTGGTCTTCAAGTGGTTAAAGGCCCGGGAAAAGTCCGGCCTGGACCGTGGGGAATAGACACCCACCCAACTCTTTGCCTACTCCCAGTAAGAGCCGACCCGGATTGGCTTTGCAGCCAAACTAAATACCAAGGTGTCAAGCAGCACTAGCTGCTGCTGACACACAAAAACCCGGCTCTTACCTCACCGAGGCCAGGAACCTCGGTGACACGTACCTCCCGTCGACAACGGTACCTTGCACCCTCTTACAGTATCTATGTATGTAGGATACATACATACATACATACATACAGCTACACTATATTACAATCTAACCTACACTGACTATCTCCCACTAACTCTCTGTGATATATATATATATATATATATATATATATGTATATAGCACTGTTCAGGTGAATAAAGGAGATCCTTTTTTTCCACTTTTATTGGAGTGCTGTTCGCTTTTTCTACATTATTTTGGGGTAAGAAACCTATACCTTGGAACGTGCACCCAGCATTTTTCCTCCAATTTTTTGACTAGTGCCGCTATTTTTCTTATATATATATATATATATATATATTTATATATATATATATATATATATATATATATATATATATAAATTCTAACTAACTATGTAATGACACAGGAAACCAGAGAGCACAGCAATGATACTGCTTTCTCTCCATGGGCGTAGCTATAGGGGGTGCAGAGGTAGCAGTCGCTACCGGGCCCAAGAGCCTGAGGGGGCCCAAAGACCCTTGTGCCACATAAGAAGACACTTAAATCACTGAGGAAAGGGGGGCCCAAGCTCAACTCTTGCACCAGGGCCCATGAGCCGTTAGCTACGCCCCTGTTTCTCTCTCAGATCTGCAAAATACTGCATACAATGGCTGCTGAGGAGGTTCTTATATACTAAAGGGGTAGGCAACTTTCCTACTGTGTTCTAGGGATGTTGCTAAGCTCAGACAAAGACTTTGCAGCCTTCTCATTGGCCCACAAACAAGAAGCAGGGAGGGATTATGGGTTCAGGTAAAAAAAAAATCTAGAATATTCGAAAATTACGAATATATATCACTGTATTCTAAATATTTGCGAATTCTCAAAGTGGCAATATTCGCGATTAAAATTCGTGATTTGAATATTTGCGCCTATCACTACTAGACACAAGGTTCCTGACCTAGGATGAATGGCAGTATTTTTATAGCCAGAGGATGAGAAAGGCGCTCATAGGGTAAGAAAGTTTGAGGAGAACCCCTTTAGCTTCAGAGACAGGTGGAGTACGTTTAGTCACCTGTGCCAGTTGCCCAGTTGCACCAAGGTTGGGTGCAACTGTGTTGGAGAGAGGGGGGGTGGGGTTTGAAGGGAGTGTGCAGATGACGGGTTGGTGCTGCCAGATACGTCTGTATATCCTTTGGGTGATGGCCGAATCGCCACTGGGGAGACTGGTAAAACTAGTATTTGAGCTTGTCACCGTTTGGTGAGCTTTTCAGTGGACGATCATGAGGCGCATAACCACAACCCGGTACTGGATGCAACCAAGTTTATTGAGAGAAAACGCGTTTCGGGGTCTTAGCGTCTCCTTTATCAAGTCTGTGGTGTCCCGTTCAGGGTGTGAGGGGGCCATCCGCTGCCTGTTTTCTTGTGTGCGCTATCGATGCCTTAAAGCAGAGGTGGTTGGGTATCGTCTGGCTGGAGCGTGTCGCTCATGCGCGCCCTCACCGCCACGTGCAGCACCATTGACTGCCACGTGCAGCACCATTTTCTCCAGATCAGGTCACAAATGTATGGTTTTAGACGGCCTTGTATGTCATAGTAAGTGTTTTGTTCTGTATTCTCTGGGTATTGGGGAGCCAGTGAAAGGATTGGCAGAGAGAAGAGACAGGTGAGTAATGGGAGGAAAGGTGAATTAGTTGGGTGGCAGAGTTGAGGATAGATTGGAGGGGTGTGAGAGTGCCAGGTGGGAGGCCACAAAGTAGGATGTTACAGTAGTCTAGGCGGGAGATGATGAGAGCATGTATAAGCAGTTTAGTATTCTGGATTGATGTGCAGATCCGAGAGGCTAAAAGGCACTCAGGTGAATGTAGCATTACACGTACATTTGGAGTATACACCAGGAGTAGAGATGAGCGAACACCTGGATGTTCGGGTTCGAGAAGTTCGGCCGAACTTCCTGAAAATGTTCGGGTTCGGGACCCGAACTCGACCCGAACTTTATCCCGAACCCCATTGAAGTCAATGGGGACCTGAACTTTTAGGCACTAAAAAGGCTGTAAAATAGTCCAGGAAAGGGCTAGAGGGCTGCAAAAGGCAGCAAAATGTAGGTAAATGCCCTGCAAACAAATGTGGATAGGGAAATGAATTAAAATAAAATAAATAAAAATTAACCAATATCAATTGGAGAGAGGTGCCATAGCAGAGAATCATGCGTCATATCACCCACCACTGGAGAAGGCCACTTTCAGTTATTTAGGCCCCAGCACCCAGACTGAGGAGAGAGGTCCCAAAGCAAGGAATAAGGCGTCATATCACCCACCACTGGAGAAGGCCACTTTCAGTTATTTAGGCCCCAGCACCCAGACAGAGGAGAGAGGTCCCACAGCAAGGAATCATGCGTCATATCACCCACCACTGGATAAGGCCACTTTCAGTTATTTAGGCCCCAGCACCCAGATTGAGGAGAGGTTCATTCAACTTTGGGTTGCACCGCAAGATCATGGTAAAGTTAAAAAAATGAGGATTCAATAAAGAAGTGCCCCGGAGTACAAGAATATGGTTGAGGGGGAGGCAGTTATAAATGTCTATTCTGCACAAGGGAGGGACAGGTCCTGTGGTATCCATGCCTGGTTCATTTTTATGAACGTCAGCTTGTCCACGTTGGCTGTAGACAGGCGGCTGCGTTTGTTAGCCATGCTGAATACAAGTTCAGACAAAACTCTGGCCACGTGGACAATTTGGAGACCCAGAAGTTGAATGGGGCCAAACCATCAGTCAGTACGTGGAGGGGTGTGCAGACGTACTGTTCAACCATGTTAGTGAAATGCTGCCTCCTGCTAACACGTTCCGTATCAGGTGGTGGTGCAGTTAGCTGTGGCGTGGAGACAAAACTTTTCCACATTTCTGCCATGCTAACCCTGCCCTCAGAGGAGCTGGCTGTGACACAGCTGCATTGGCGACCTCTTGCTCCTCCTCTGCCTTCACCTTGGGCTTTCACCTGTTCCCCTGTGACATTTGGGAATGATCTCAGGAGTGCGTCTACCAGCGTGCGCTTGTACTCGCGCATCTTCCTATCACGCTCCAGTGCAGGAAGTAAAGTGGGCACATTGTCTTTGTACCGGGGATCCAGCAGGGTGGCAACCCAGTAGTCCGCAAACGTTAAAATGTGGGCAACTCTGCTGTCGTTGCGCAGGCACTGCAGCATGTAGTCGCTCAAGTGTGCCAGGCTCCCCAGAGGTAAGGACAAGCTGTCCTCTGTGGGAGGCGTATCGTCATCATCCTCCGTATCCCCCAGCCACGCACCAGTGATGGGCCTGAGCTGTGTCGGGTGCTACGCCACTTTGAACCTGCTTCATCCTCATCTTTCTCCACCTCCTCCTCATCCTCCTCGTCCTCCAGTAGTGGGCCCTGGCTGGCCACATTTGTACCTGGCCTCTGCTGTTGCAAAAAACCTCCCACTTCTAACAGACTGGCCTGAAAGTGCTAAAAATGACCCCTCATCCTCCTCCTCCTCCTCCTCCTGGGCAACCTCCTCTTCCATCAATGCCCTAAGCGTTTTCTCAAGGAGAGATAGAAGTGGTATTGTAACCCTGATAACGGTGTCATCGCCACTGGCCATGTTGGTGGAGTACTCGAAACAGCGCAACAGGGCACACAGGTCTCGCATGGAGGCCCAATCATTGGTGGTGAAGTGGTACTGTTCCGCAGTGCGACTGACGCGTGCGGCTGCAGCTGAAACTCCACTATGGCCTGCTGCTGCTCGCACACGCTGTCTCTCCAGCATGTGCAAGGTGGAGTTCCACCTGGTGGGCACGTCGAATATGAGGCGGTGAGCGGGAAGGCGAAGTTCTGCTGTAGCGCAGACAGGCGAGCAGCGGCAGGATGTGAACGCCGGAAGCGCGCACAGACGGCCCTCACTTTATGCAGCAGCTCTGACATGTCGGGGTAGTTGTGAATGAACTTCTGCACCACCAAATTCAGCACATGCGCCAGGCAAGGGATGTGCGTCAAACCGGCTAGTCCCAGAGCTGCAACGAGATTTCGCCCATTATCGCACACCACCAGGCCGAGCTTGAGGCCCACCGGCAGAAACCACTCGTCGGTCTGTTGTTCAATACCTCGCCACAACTCCTGCGTGGTGTGGGGCTTGTCCCCCAAACATATGAGTTTCAGAATGGCCTGCTGATGTTTACCCCAGGCTGTGCTGAAGTTGGTGGTGAAGGTGTGTGGCTGACTGGATGAGCTGGTGGAAGCAGAGGAGGAGGAAGCCGAGTAGGAGGAGGAGGCTACAGGAGGCAAAGAATGATGCCCTGCGATCATTGGCGGCGGAACTCTCCGCCTGGGGCCCAGCCGCCACTACATTTACCCAGTGTACAGTTGGGGAGATATAGCGTCCCTGGCCATGCTTACTGGTCCACATATCTGTGGTTAGGTGGACCTTGCCACAGATGGCGTTGCGCAGTGCACACTTGATTTTGTCGGATACTTGGTTGTGCAGGGAAGGCACGGCTGTCTTGGAGAAGTAGTGGCGGCTGGGAACAACATACTGTGGGACAGCCATGGACATCAGCTGTTTGAAGCTGTCTGTGTCCACCAGCCTGAATGAGAGCATTTCAATGGCCAGTAGTTTGGAAATGCTGGCATTCAGGCCCAGGGCTCGAGGGTGGCTAGGTGGGAATTTACGCTTTCTCTCCAAGGTTTGTGAGATGGAGAGCTGAACGCTGCCGTGTGACATGGTGGAGATGCTTGGTGACGCAGGTGGTGTTGTCGGTGGCACATCCTCTGTTTGGTGGGAGGCAGGTGCCAACGTTCCTCCCGAGGCGGAGGAAGAGGCCGAGGCAGCAGCAGAAGGGGGAGCAGGGGGAGCCAGAGTGAGTTCCTTGCTTTTAAGGTGTTTACTCCACTGCAGTTCATGCTTTGCATGTAGATGCCTGGTCATGCAGGTTGTGCTAAGGTTCAGAACGTTAATGCCTCGCTTCAGGCTCTGATGGCACAGCATGCAAACCACTCGGGTCTTGTCGTCAGCACATTGTTTAAAGAAGTGCCATGCCAGGGAACTCCTTGAAGCTGCCTTTGGGGTGCTCGGTCCCTGGTGGCGGTGGCCAGTAGCAGGCGAACTCTCTTGGCGGCGGCTGTTCTGCTTTTGCCCCCTGCTCCTCTTTTGCTACGCTGTTGGCTCGGTCTCACCACTGCCTCTTCCTCTGAACTATGAAAGTCAGTGGCACGACCTTCATTCCATGTGGGGTCTAGGACCTCATCGTCCCCGGCATCGTCTTCCACACAGTCTTCCTCCCTGACCTCCTGTTCGGTCTGCACACTGCAGAAAGATGCAGCAGTTGGCACCTGTGTTTGGTCATCATCAGAGACGTGCGGATTCCGATGAGGTGGTATTCCCATGTCCTCATCATCAGGAAACATCAGTGGTTGTGCATCAGTGCATTCTATGTCTTCCACCACTGGGGAAGGGCTAGGTGGATTCCCTTGGGAAACCCTGCCAGCAGAGTCTTCAAACAGCATAAGAGACTGCTGTATAACTTGAGGCTCAGACAGTTTCCCTGATATGCATGGGGGTGATGTGACAGACTGATGGGCTTGGTTTTCAGGCGCCACCTGTGCGCTTTCTGCAGAACATTGGGTGGGAGATAATGTTGTGAACGTGCTGGATCCACTGTCGGCCACCCAATTGACTAGCGCCTGTACCTGCTCAGGCCTTACCATCCTTAGAACGGCATTGGGCCCCACCAAATATCGCTGTAACTTCTGGCGGGTACTGGAACCTGAGGTAGTTGGTTCACTAGGACGTGTGGCTGTGGCAGAATGGCCACGTCCTCTCCCAGCACCAGAGGATACACTAACACCACCACGACCGTGTCCCTTACTAGATGTTTTCCTCATTGTTACCGTTCACCAAGCACCACAATAAGGAAAAAAATATTTGGCCCAATGTATTGATTTTAAATTCAGGCCTTTTTTTACAGGCACCTAACACTATCTGCCTATTTATTTATGTAGCGTATTACACTAATCCAGGCACAGCAGTAACCACTGATTTAGGGGAATATCTCTTTTTGGGCTTGTATTTAGGCCCTTGATTAAAGGTATCCTTTTATGGACAGATTTACACTTGGAGATGCACAGTAGCGTGAGAAAAAATATGTAGGATTATGCCTTCAGCAACTGTATTTTAACACTTTATGTAATATACCCTTTAACGGACAGAAATACAATGGGAGATGCACGGTAGCGTGTGAAGTTAATGAGGACGACCCTCTCAGCACTTGTATATACACCTTGAGTGTAATATACCCTTTTACGGACGGATTAACACTTGGCCAGCCACTACTGGAACACCAGATTCAGGGTATTGCTATTTTGGCTATTGAATTTCACCCCAGAACAAAATATACCCTTTTACGGACAGATTAATCCTTGGCCTGCAATAGCTGGGACACCAGATTCAGGGTATTGCTATTTTGCCAATTGAATTTTACCCCAGAACAAAATATACCCTTTTACGGACAGATTAACCCTTGGCCTGCAATAGCTGGGACACCAGATTCAGGGTATTGCTATTTTGGCTATTGAATTTCACCCCAAAACAAAATATACCCTTTTACGGACAGATTAACACTTGGTCTGCAACTAATGGAACACCAGATTCAGGGTATTGCTATTTTGGCAATTGAATTTCACCCCAGAACAAAATATATGTTTTGGCAGACACTATTATACTTTGCCAGCCAGTGCCGGGACACCAGATTCAGGGTATTGCTATTTTGGCTATTGAATTTCACCACAGTATCACACTTGGCTAGCCAAAGCTGGAACACCAGATTTAGGGCATTGTTGTTTTGGCAATTGTATTTAACCCCTTAATAAAATATAGAAATTGCTATCCTGAGTTTCTAGGGGTGACAATTAGCTCAGCCAAGCCCCTGATGTAGGATATAGCAAAAAAAAACATAGTATTGATGGATTGATGGACTTGGTGGCAGCTTGTTCTGGTGCACCACAAGTCACAAAATGGCTGCCGATCACCCCAGAAAAAAGTGACAGAAAAACGCTCTGTGCAGCCTAAAAACCAGCGAGCAATTAACTAGCAGAAGTTGAATCATTCACAGCTGTAGATCGATCACTTCATTAGGTGCTTTTGCAGACTTTTCCCTGCCTAATCTCGCCCTCACAGCAGCCACGTCCTCTCCCTACACTAATCAGAGCAGTGTGACGTGCGGCGCTACGTGACTCCAGCTTAAATAGAGGCTGGGTCACATGCTGCACTTGGCCAATCACAGCCATGCCATTAGTAGGCATGGCTGTGATGGCTTCTTAGGGCAAGAAGTAAAACGCTAGCTGATTGGCTGCTGTGCAGCCCTTCAGAAAGCGGGAAGATATCGCCGAACAACGGACCCGAACCCGAACTTTTTTGAAAATGTTCGGGTCAATGTCCCGAACATCCCAAAATTCGGTACGAACCCGAACTATGCTCGAACTGTTCGCTCAACACTAACCAGGAGCATTTCCAAGAGTGAAATGCCATATACCACTAAGTATAGTGAATGGCTGCAACAGTCACATTGGATATATAGCTACATCACCATTGCAATACTGCAACCATAGAAAAACACACCAGTGGTGAGGACCAGACTTGCAGTGCTGGAAGTGGTGAGTTTACAATCTTTTATTATTTTAATAACTTTGTGGGCTTTGGGAAGAATCTGAAATAAGTTGGACAAAATCTTTAAATATAGTAATTATCACTGGTGATGCCAGTGGTTTCCATTGATATTGTTCAAATACCACAGCCATCCCAGCTTTTAAAGGCAACATTTCATACCTTCTATAGGGATAGCACTTGTAAGATCATTGAAATTCTTATTTGGGTTAACTAAGACCATTGTGCAAGCATTTTATGAGATTATGGCATATGGCTTGGAATGTGGGGAGGAATGGAATGCATGGATCAGAGATGCCTTTCTTACAAAACAGTGAATAACCACTTGACATTCCGCATTGTGCTTTTGAGATATTTTAACGTTAATGAATTAAAGATCTTTCAAATGGAAATTCTACTTCAAATAACCTATGCATGCACTCAAGTCATACTTCTTGGTAATATTAATTTACTTATTATTTCAAAAATATACATTTCTTAACAACTGTCTTCATAGTTTTATTCTTACGTTTCAGACATAGAGCTAAGCTGTAAAATAAACAGATGGCCTGGACCATAAAAAAAGAAATAATATATATATATATATATATATATATATATATATAGGTCGCAGTGCTATTATTTATGAGCTCTTGATGTTCTTCTAGACAATCATGTCCTCTTCTACCCAACACATGCGTACTAATAATGTTTTATTGTGAAATATTAGTTTCCATAATGGAATTTGACACTTTTCACACAAAATTTTGCAAAGCACAACATATTTTTTATGGGCAAAAGTATGCCAGAAAAGTGCCTAAAACTGATGGCCTATGTTACATGGCCTATGTAGGCACCAGTGACTCATACCTGTCAAAACTCCTGCAAAATTGGTTGAAATGGGTTGAGGTTTAGGCAAATTTGACCCAAAAGTGCCTGGTTTCAAGTAGTTATTAGGTTCGGGGATTAAATGTTCCACTTTGGGGGATTTTAATGTTTATAAGTATGACTAAATATATGCACATGACAATTTATGAAACCTCAGGTTATACTACAGATTACAACAGACCTTAAAGGAGTAATTCCATGATTAATGTAAAAAATGAAAACCAGACATCATACAGTATGTACATGACAATCTCTTTCTAACATAGCTAGAACCAGTCTCGTACCTCACAAGATGGCAGCTTAGAGGGTGTTCTTCTCTCCATGTAATTGTCACAGCTTCTAACAGAAGATGGAACTAATAGCAGTCGAAAGATGGGACTTAGCATGTGCATCTATCTCAGCAAGCTGGACATAGAAATAATGAAGAGTATAGACATCAGGTGGTACAGATACATTTTAGTGAATAACTCAGTTGCTATATAACATTTTAATTACATGCAATGACAAAGGTATTAAAATCCATGTACTGGTCTGAAATTTTTATTTTTGTGGGACAACCCTTTAACTACTTGAAGACGACTGACCAGCTTTAAACATTGGCTCTAGAGCCTGTCATACTGTAGCTACCTTTGGCAGGGCTGGCAGATTCTCACACTGTGCCTGTCAGTTAATTACTTCAGGTAGTAATGCTTTGGTATTTTGAGCATGATAAAGCATTATATAAATGACCACATATTAACGTTCACACTGTATCCTCAAGTGAGGCTACAATAATAAAGTTTATTTAGAAAAAGTGCTATAAGAAAAAATAAAATGCATAAAAAGGTATCATTTTGCAAGTGTTATTAAAATAAAAAAAATAAAAGGCACTTTTCAACATTGAAATTCCAAGAATGAAAAGTTGCGGTATTATAGAAATCACAGGATCAATCGACATGTTAATGATATACAAATAAAAAAAAGGAAATAAAATATTCAAAACAGCTTGATTTATTTAGTATCAAATATGTGCACCATGAGCAGAAAAACACACACTTACATGCCTTGGCATGCTATTAATTAGGTTATTAATAGTTTCCTGAAAAATAGTCTGCTACACTGAGTACACTCGGGCATGTAAACAATCAAGATCCCTTGCTGGCAGCTCCCCTTGCTTGCAATTGGTGACCAATGACATCCCAAATATACTTGATGGGAGACAAGTCTGGAGATGCTGTAGCACATGGTATCACTTTTAGGCCACGCAGGGTGCTAACAGTAAGATGAACAACAAGCGGCCTGGCATTAGAGATGTCCCGAACTATTCGCCGGCGAACGGTTCCCGGCGAACATAGCATTGTTCGCATCTGCTGCGGCGGCCGAACATATGCGATGTTCGCTTCGCCCCTATACTATATCATTATGCAAACTTTGACCCTGTACCGCACAGTCAGCAGACATATTCCAGCCAATCAGCATACCCTCCCTCCCAGACCCTCCCACCTCCTCTCAAAAAGCAAGGACGGCATCCATCTTAGATTTATTCTGAAGCTGCAGTGTTAGTAGTTGTAATCGCAATGCGATTAATATAACCTGTATTAATCGCATTGCGACTTCAACTTGGATCTGAGTTCCTAATGGTTGTATTGCTAGAATTGACCAATATAATGAATATAGCGCTATATTCTCAATCTTCGTTATATTTTAGCAATACAACCATTAGGAACCCAGCTCTAAGTTGAATTCAACTTACCACACTCTGCGTCAACTACGTAATTTTCTCAACAAATTAGAATTTTAACTACGTAATTTCCATGGGAGTTTTGCCATGGATCCCCCTCCGGCATGCCAGAGTCCAGGTGTTAGTCCCCTTGAAACAACTTTTCCATCACTATTGTGGCCAGAAAGAGTCCCTGTGGGTTTTAAAATTCACCTGTCTATTGAAGTCTATGGCGGTTCGCCCTGTTCGCACATTCGTGAACATATGCATAAACTCGCATTCGCCGTTCGTGAACGGAAAATTTTATGTTCGCGACATCTCTACCTGGCATTGCGAGTGTGATGTTCTCTTGTGATGGCTTCTTTATGATGTTGCCCACATGGGTTCCAGGTCAATCTCTTGGTATCACTGCATCCAAGACAAAATCGGGACTTGATGCTTAAGAGGATAGACCTCCATTTCAGCCTCCATTGCTGTGCACCATGATAGCCTTTGAGAGTAGTGGCGTGAGGTAAATAGAACACCTGTAGCTAGACTTCTGGTTGTAGCCCAATGTTGTTGAAACCTTCTCATGGTTTGTGTAGACACTGCCACCCTAGGCTTGAGATGTGATGTCCAATTTCACTTGCAGTACAGAATAAATCTGTCACGGACATTCCTGCTACAAATGGCAGGAGATTGGTGAGACTGGCAACACGTGGTTTGATTTGACATGTTTTCTGTTTGGATCAAATGATGTCTGTGTTGTTTCTGCTGCTTGCCACACCTTTTTTCCCCAGGTGTGGTTATTATGGTAATTTAACCTTCTCTATTTATTGTTGTTTCTCCCACTATGCTATGCGGTTTATAGCTTCAGTTTGAGTTGTGGATAGCTGGTCTGTGGATCTCGGATGACTTCCTGGTGCTGCCATAGCCACTTGAAGTTAGGTGTTTTCTTTCTCTTTTGTATTTTGTTTGGGTTATTTTGTGTGTTGCATTTCCCTGTCATTTGTATTAAGGCATGAGGAAGACTTCTGTCCATCCTTCCTTTTGTAGGAACAGGTTGTGTCAGTCCTAACCTTAGTACCAGGGTCCTATAGGGTGAGTTAGGACATTAGGTATTCCTGTGTATGAACTCACCTACCTCTGGGGCCTGTTCATACTGGTAGTTAGTAAGGACTTTGATTAGGGTATTACTAGGAGGTGTCCATCTCCTTTCCTTCATTTCCAGGCTTTAGTCCCTCACCCCTTTCCCTCCTATGTTCGGTGTGGTGTTTCCCTCCCACACCTGAACGTGACAAGATCACTACACACCATTCTTCAAATCAGACAATCTATTCATCCAGAGTTGTGTCTCTGTGCACCATTTGCTATTATTCCATCTGCTTACTGATGTCCAATGTGTTTGTGAGATGACTATATGCCACTTACTAATATAGCCTTTGTTGTAATTCTGCACCATTTTCTTTATTTCAAAAGGCGTGTCTCCCTATTTACAAAGTCTTTTGTGCTGTCCACACAGAGGTTCTGTCCTTAAGATGACCACTGATGGAGGGTCATGTCACCCGGCAAATCACTTCCATGTGATGTCTCCTCCATTCAAATAAACTGCACCTGCCATCTGCACTTAGACTGTCAGGAGCTTAGTGCAGGTGCAGTGTGTTTGAATGGAGGAGATATCACATGGAGGTGATTTGCCTGGTCTCATGACCCTCCATCAGCGGCCATCTTAGTGATGTTCGGCCCGAACACATTGCTATATTTGTGTGCTCGACCGAGCACCCGAGTATAATGGATGTCAATGGGAGACAACCAGGCACCCCCTGCTCTGAAGAGGGGAGGGTGCCTGATCCATTGGAAAAGGTCAGAAAGTGACAGAAACACCACCGAAATGGATCGGGAACAGCATGGGGACGATGTCTGGATGCATCTTGAACTCCCAGGTTGCTGCTGGGAACCATGTTGTCCGAGTTGTACGCCACTTTTACAGACTGACAAAAGTACGCACAAATCCCCCCCAAAAAAAAATAATTCACAGGAAAAATTAGGAAACGTTCTTTCCTGTATATTCAATATATTCAATTGTATGTAAAGTGCAAGTGCTGCAAAAAAGCACAAGCAAGAGGCACTCCGAAACAGCCTGTATATCACATAAAGGAGGGCCTCATTCACATTGTGGTACAATTGTTCCGGTAGTGGGTCTTGTTAGGTCAACAACACAAGTCAGGAGGATGACCCGAGTGAAGAAGTGGAAGAGGGGGTGGTGCACAATGACATCACTTACCCAACCTGGGAAGGTGGCAAGCTAAGCAAGGACTGCAGTACAGAGGGGGAGGGATCCACAGCACCGCAACAGGCTGGATGAGGCTGTGGGATGGCAAAAGGGAGAAGGTGGGTCACACCAAATAGGCTTGCATACAGATGTCCTTAACCCAGGCCTTTGAACGTAAGAGCAAATACCCAGCCAGCCACCCACCCACAGGCCATAGCACTAAATGCACACCTTTAAAAATTACTGTCCCTGGAAATGTTGCCATTTAGTCCTGTGGACACTGAGGCTTTCCTCAGCCTCATGGCGGCGAACATCCCTCGTCACTCAGTCCCCATCCGCCACTATTTTTCTCGGTGTGCTGTCCCCACATTACACACGGACAAGTGCTTTTGGCCAGGGACTCTACATTTCTGTGACGGCACACTGGGTGAACCTTGTGGAGGTCGGTAGCTAGTCATACTCTGGGATGGCACAGGTGCTACCAACGCCAAGGATTGCGGGCCCCCATTCCATCAGGATTTTCACCACCACCTAAATTAGTTGCAGCAAACCCCCCTTCTCCTACTCCTACTCCATTTCCACCTCTGAATTCTCATCTTGCAGCACCAGTCAGCCATCAGTCAGTAGCTGGAAACAGTGTAGCATGGCAGTGGGGAAGCAGCAACAGGCCATGCTGAAACTCATTTGCTTAGGTGACAAACAGCACACCGCCACAGAGCTGTGGCAGGGTATAGGGGCCAGACTGAGCTATGGCTCTCGCCACTCAACCTACAACCAGGCATGGTTGGTTGTTGTGTCTGATAATGGCAGCTTTGGAGCTAGGCAAGCTCACACACATAGTAATCATACAGCATATACAAGTGGGGCAAAAAAGTATTTAGTCAGCCACCAATTGTGCATGTTCTCCCACTTGAAAAACGATGAGAGAGGCCTGTAATTTTCATCATAGGTATACTTCAAGTATGAGGGACAAAATGAGAAAAGAAAATCCAGAAAATCATATTGTCTGATTTTTAAAGAATTTGTTTGCAAATTATGGTGGAAAATAAGTATTTGGTCAATAACAAAAGTTCATCTCAATACTTTGTTATATACCCATTGTTGGCAATGACAGAGGTCAAAAGTTTTCTGTAAGTCTTCGCAAGGTTTTCACACACTGTTGCTGGTATTTTGGCCCATTCCTCCATGCAGATCTTCTCTAGAGCAGTGATGTTTTGGGGCTGTCACTAGGCAACACGGACTTTCAACTCCCTCCAAACGTTTTCTTTGGGGTTGAGATCTGGAGATGGGCTAGGCCACTCCAGTACCTTGAAATGCTTCTTATGAGACCACTCCTTCATTGCCGGGGTGGTGTGTTTGGGATCATTGTCATGCTGAAAGACCTAGCCACGTTTCATCTTCACGATATATGGCCCCATTCATTCTTTCCTTTGCACGGATCAGTCGTCCTGGTTCCTTTGCATAAAAACAGGTGCAAAGCATGAGGTTTCCACCCCCATGCTTCACAGTAGGTATGGTGTTCTTTGGATGCAACTTAGCATTCTTTCTCCTCCAAACACAACGAGTTTAATTTTTACTAAAAAGCTCTACTTTGGTTTCATCTGACCATATGAAATTCTCCCAATCCTCTCCTGCATCATCCAAATGCTCTCTAGCAAACTTCAGACGGGCACAGACATGTACTGGCTTAAGCAGGGGGACACATCTGGCACTGCAGGATTTGAGTCCCTGGCTGCGTAGTGTGTTACTGATGGTAGCCTTTGTTACTTTGGTCCCAGCTCTCTGCAGGTCATTCACTAGGTCCTCCCGTGTGGTTCTGGGATTTTTGCTCACTGTGATCATTTTGACCCCACGGTGTAAAATCTTGCGTTTAACCACAGATCGAGGAAGATTATCAGTGGTCTTGTATGTTTTCCATTTTCTAATAATTGCTCCCACAATTAATTACTTCACACCAAGCTGCTTGCCTATTGCAGATTCAGTCTACAATTTTGTTTCTGCTGTCCTTCGACAGCTCTTTGGTCTTGGCCATAGTGGAGTTTGGAGTATGACTGTTTGAGGTTGTGGACAGGTGTCTTTTATACTGATTATAAGTTCAAACAGGTGCCATTAATACAGGCAACGAGTAGGGGACAGAGGAGCCTCTTAAAGAAGAAGTTACAGGTCTGTGAGAGCCAGAAATCTTTCTTGTTTGTAGGTGACCAAATACTTATTTTACCGAGGAATTTACCAATTAATTAATTAGAAATCCTACAATGTGATTTCCTCGATTCTTTCCCCCCATTCTGTCTCTCATAGTTGAAGTGTACCTATGATGAAAATTACAGGCCTCTCTCATCTTTTTAAGTAGGAGAACTTGCATAATTGGTGGCTGACTAAATACTTTTTTGCCCCACCGGTATGTCCCATGCACAACAAACATCCCAAACTTATACATTAATATAACTAAAAACATAACAAACGAGAGTGGAGGTAAACCAATGGCATGGCCTGTTACCTAAACTCATAAATGACCAAATAACCATAACATATTTTACAACTATAAACCATAATAACAATAATAATACCAACACTAATACAACCACAAACCATAATAATAATGGAACAGATTGTCATTGCGGATAAATTTAAAGCTGACAACGCTGGCGGCAGAGTACGTAGTTCCTTGTGCAACCCAGGAGGGGAGATGAGGGGAACACACAGCAGTTCCAACAGAGGCAGAACAACACTCTCCAAAGCCTGAAGGGTCAAAACCTCTGATATCAACCTATGTTGGGGGATAGCGTTCTGCCTCTGCAGCTCAAGGAGTGTGTGCTTTGCAGTGTACGAGTGGCTGAAGTGCATGCAAAGTTTCTTGGCCATTTTTAGGATCTCTTGCAGATGGCTGAAAGACTTCAGGAACCGCTTCATAACCAGATTGAACACGTGTGCTATGCAGGGCACATGGCTCAGCCCTCCTTGACGCAGCGCCGACACCATGTTATTCCCGTTGTCGGTCACCATGGTTCCGATTTTGAGTTGTCGCGAGAAAGCCAGGATTCGATTTCCTGATGAAGGACACCGAGCAGTTCCTCCCCTGTATGACTCCGTTCGCCCAAGCAAACGAGGTGCAGAACAGCGTGACACCGCCGTGCCTTGCACATGTGGTATGCTGGATGGGCACTGTTAATTGTCCCTGCAGTGGAGGCTGAGGACATGGTGGAAGATGAGGAGGCAGAGGCGGACATTGGGGGTGTCACCTGGCCAAGTTGCTGGTGTGGCTGTGCAGGAACCACATTCACCCAGTGGGCCATAAAGGACATGTATTGTCCCTGACCGTAGATATAGCTCCACATGTCGGCACTGCCATGCACTTTGGCAGACACCGACAGGCTCAAGGACTGGCCCATCTTCTGTTCTACATACTTGTGCAGGGCTGGTACTGCCTTTTTGGCAAAGAATTGACGGCTTGGGACTCTCGACCTCTGCTTGGCACAAGCTATCAGTTCTCTGAAAGGTGCAGAGTCCACCACTTGAAAAGGGAGGGAGTACAGCACCAGCAACTTGTTTAGGAGCACATTCAGCTTCTGCGCCGTTGGATGAGTGCAGGCATACTATTGTCTCTTGGCAATCGCTGCGGTGATCGATTGCTGACGGAATGACTGACAAGGAGTAGGAGGAGGAGCAGGAGCATCAGGACTAGCAGATGATGGGAAGGACAGACAGCTCCCTTCGGCTGAGGTGGTGGAGCCTTGACTGCCTGAAATCGGGTGCATGTCACTGGGTGATGTCATGCGGTTGCTGCGGCAGGCTGGACCACCACATCGGAGCCACAATTCTCTCCGGCGACTTTTGATGCAGGGCCATGGTGCACCCTGACCATGCTTTACCTTCTGCAAAAAAAATCTACAAATGGCCATGTTCACCTCCTCCGGCGGGTTAACAAAAAACTGTCACACCGCTAGAGTAGGTGATTTTATCCCCAACACAAGCGCACTGACTGACTGCTACCGCCACTGCCTCCGTGAATCCCTGCACCACTACTTCCTGGACAGGTAGGATCCCGCAAGCGGGTGGTCTACCCCGGCACATTTGGCTCCCGACCTCCTACTGCTGCCACCCTGCTGACTCCCGGCCACACTTCCGACTTGCTGGCTCTGTCACTGCCTTACAGGCAAGCTGCCACCCTCTTCTCATGATGATGATGAAGTCCCTAATTCACCCGGCTCACAGGTGCCATCAGCTACATCATCATCATTGAGTACTGTCTGCACGTCACTGATGTCCTCCTCAATGGTCTCTGGGTCAGGAGCCTGAGTGCTCGCAACACCAGCTCCCACGCCACTCTCCTTATCACTACTTGCCCGCTTGCCGGAGGAAGTGGCAGATGTCTCCTCCACATCTTGGCTGTCCAGTAGCTGCTGACTGTCCTCTAGTAGCTCATCCTCACTGAGGACAGGTGAGGGCACAGGGCCTGCTCCCGGCCCATGCCAACTAAGGGTTGTGTCTGAAGAACCCACTCACTCTTCTTGGCTGAGGGTGTCTGATGTCACTTGGGAAGAAGTGGATGACCGAGTCAACCATTCAAGAACCGCTGGGTTGCTGGTCTCAACACGACCGCTAGATGACTACCGGAGCTCAAACCTCCTGTTGCAACTCCTGCTGCCACGTCCCCTTACTCTGCTGCGACCTGTTCCTGCGCCAGAAACATTTAGGCCTCTGCCACTCCCCTGTGCAGGGCCTGGCAGTTCTCGGTCTAACATATTGTTAAATCAAGTAAATAAAAAAAAGGAAATTAAAACACCCCAAAAAGGCTGTCATTTTCTCACTTCACCACACAACGGCTAATAAGCCGTTTTTTCCCCCACTAATACACGGCAAAAAGGCTTTAGAACATATAACTGCACTGTTGAACGGCAAATAGGCCCTTATTTTTTTCCACTTATACACCCCACAAAAGGCTTTAAAACATATAACTGCACTGCTGAACGGAAAATATATATATATTTTGTACCACTAATACACGCCAAAAAGGGCTTTAGAACATATAAAAGCACCGCTGAACGGCAAATATATTTATTTTTTGCCACTAATACACGTCAAAAAGGGCTTTAGAACATATAACTGCACCGCTGAACGGCAAATAATATCTTTTTTTTGCCACTAATACACATCAAAAAGGGCTTTATAACATATAACTGCGCCGCTAAACGGCAAATATATATTTTTTTGCCACTAATAAACACCAAACAGGGCTGTAATTTTCTCACTTTACCACACAACAGAAAATAGTTTTTTTTTGTGCCTCTAATACATGCCAAAAAGGGCTTTAGAACATATAACTGTACCGCTGAATGGCAAATAATATCTTTTTTTGCCACTAATACATGCCAAAAAGGGCTTTAGAACATAATGTATAACTGCACCGCTGAACAGCAAATAGGCCCTTATTTTTTTCCACTTATACAGGCCACAAAAGGCTTTAGAACATATAACTGCATCGCTGAACGGCAAAAAATATATATTTTTTTCCAAATAATACACGCCAAAAAGGGCTTTAGAATCTATAACTGCACCGCTGAAGGGCAAATATATATATATTTTTGCCACTAATACACACCAAAAAGGGCTGTAATTTTCTCACTTCACCACACAACGGCTAATAAGCCCTTTTTTCCTTCTCAAATACAAGCCAAAAAATGCTTTAGAACATTTAACTGCACCGCACAAGGGCAAATAAGACATAAATATTTCCTTGTAATAAACCCTGTTAATGGCTGTATTAAACAGCACTAGCACCCCAATAACATGAACGGTTTGCTGGAATTACCTAGCTGTATAATGGCAATTTGGATCCTCAGTCAGTGCAGCAAGGTCTAATAGGATTGTTTCTATTACCCAGGCTGTAACCCCCCCCCCCCCTACTGAACCCTGTTCTACTTCAATACTGTGAAATGATTCCTCCCTATCCTTTCCCTGAACTTCTATACAGCAAAATAAAAGTTTTAAATAGTGATGAGCGAGTATACTCGGCCGAATATCTGTTTGGCTCGAGCATCGCTATGCTCGGCACATGGCGGTACTCGACCGAGTAGTATGTGTGCTCAAGCTCAATGCTCGAGTCTCCGCCCCGCACGTTTCGCAGGTTTTAAGCAGCCAATAAAAGGTGCAGGTAAATACTGCCCTCACTGTAATGCCAGTAGCCATGTTGGCTGTTGGCATTACAGTGATTGGCTGGCCAGAACGCGTCATCAGGTGCTATATAGCAGAGTGTAGGAAGGGAAAGACAGTGTAGGGAGCGATTTTCACAGTTTTTTTCAGAGAAAAAGTCACTTTAAGGACTACTGTGTGTGTATGTTTTAGAGCAGCAATCTATTTACCTGCTGCAGTCTCAGGGACAGTGCTTCGGAAGGGACAGATAGTGCAGGGAGAGACATTTGCTGCTTTTACTACCAAAAGCTTTTCAAATTCCCCAAAGTCCTTTTAAGGACGAATGTGTGTGTTTGACAGCAGCAAGATATTTGTTTTTATACCTATTAGTGACATATACTGTACATCATCTGCAGACTGTGTGTTTAATAATCTGGGCCACATCTATTGTCCATATTCTGTGGTGTTCTGTAACCAATAGTCTAGAACATCTGCAAACAGTGCCTATATTACAAGTTCCAATAATCTGGGCCACATCTAGTGTCCATAATCTGTGGTGTTCTGTAACCAATAGTGTAGAACATCTGCAAACAGTGCCTATATTACAAGTTCCAATAATCTTGACAAACGAGTGATCCCACACTCGGATATTCTGAGGAGCTCTTTCCAGCGCCACTATTAGATTTAGCCCTCTCACGCAGCACGCTTGAAGAGGGACCTGAGATATTGTGCCCTGATTCCCAACCTCTTGAGCCTTCACAGTCTTAAGATGATGACGGTGGTGAACGGCAATCATTCGGTCACGAGGTGGATGATTGAGACACAGTTGTCAATCACTGACGGTTGTGGTTAGGTCAAGTCAGGAGGATGAGCAAAGTGAGGAAGTGGAGAGGAGGTGGTGGACGATGAGGTCACTGACCCAACATGGGAAGGTGAAAAGCCGAGCGAGGACAGCAGTACAGAGGGGGAGGGATCTGCAGCAGTGCAACAGTCTGAAAGAGGCAGTGGGGTTGCAAAAGGGAGAAGTTGGCCCACACCAAACAGGCCCACAACCGTTACACCGAGCACCCCCATGCGTAAATCTACCTTGCCAAGGGGTAGGTGTTCCGAAGTATGGCGCTTTTTTGAGGAAAGTGCAAATGACAAAAGAGTGGTAGTTTGCAACCTGTGCCATACCAAAATGAGCCAGGGCGTGAACACTAGCAAGCTCACCACCACCAGCATGATCTGCCACATTGCATCCAAGCACCCTAATAAGTGGGCTGAACACCTAGGTCCACAAACTGGGTCTGCGGGTCACACCACTGCCTCCTCTTCCCTTGTGTTATGTACTGCTCGCCAATCCCCTGTCGAATGCACAGGCCCAGATGGTCCTCGCCCTGCACCTGGACCTTCGCATGAACCATCAGCAACAACATCCACTTCCCTGCCCCAGCGCAGCGTCCAAATGTCGATAACACAGGCATTTGAACACAAGTGCAAATACAGACCCACCCATCCACAGGCCATAGCACTAAATGCGCAACTTTCGAAATTACTGGCCCTTGAAATATTGCCATTTAGGCTTGTGGACACTGAGGCCTTCTGCAGCCTGATGTACACAGTCCCCAGCCGCCACTATTTTTGACGGTGTGCTGTGCCCGCCTTACACCAGGATGTGTCCCACAACATTACCCGTGCCCTGACCAACGTACTTACTGGGAAGGTCCACTTCACCACGGACACATGGACAAGTGCTGGTGGCCAGGAATGCTACATTTCCCTGACCGCACACTGGGTGAATCTTGTGGAGGCCGGGAGTAAGTCGTACCCTGGGATGGCACAGTTGCTACCTACGCCCAGGGTTGCGGGCCCTACGTCCATCAGGGTCTCTGCCAGCAGCTATGCTACTGGCTCCAACCCCCACTTCTCCTCCTCCGCCTCTTCCTCCACTTCCACCTCCTTCAGCAGTCAGACATCAGTCGCTAGCTAGTGGACCATGACGAGGAGGAGGAGCTGTAGACAGTTGCCTCTGCTACAGGGGGTAGTACCCATGGAACTTTAATTCCATCTGTTCAACGTGGATGGGCAGAAGAGGAGGAGGAGATGGAGAGTCATCCTGATGTCGACATCGACTTGTTGCCTGTTGGTACTCTGGCATACATTGCTGACTTCATGTTTGGCTGCCTTTCCAGAGACCCTCGCGTTATACGCATTTTTGATAACACGGATTACTGGGTGTTCACCCTTCTCGACCCCCGCTACAAAGAGAATAGTGTTAAGCGCGAATATTCGAATTTCGCATTTTTATTGCGAATATCGGCACTTCTAAAATTCGCGAATATTTCGAATATAGTGATATATATTCATAAAAACAAATATTCATTTTTTTTCCATCTGTAGTGCTTTATATTCGTGTTTCAGAATATTCACATTATGCGAATATGACATTGCCGATTTTTCGCATAAGAGAAAATAATTTTTTTCTCTTATGCGAAAAATCGGCAATGTAATATTCGCGTAATGTGAATATTCTGAAACTAATATATTGCAGTTTAGAATATAGTGCTATATATTTGTTTTTTAGAATATTCACCATTTTTTCCAATTTAATGTGAACAGTCATTGGACCAATGTTAGGAATCTGGCTATTTGTTTTGTGGGTGACCTATAGCAATATTTGTTTTGTGGGTGCAATGCACTATCTTTGTACCCCTGACACAGAAATATAATAATTAATCTGGCTGTTAATTCTGTTGGTGACCTATAGTCATTTTTTTTGTGGGTGCAATGGACCATTTTTGTATCCCTGACACGAAAATATAAAAGTTAATCCATCTGTGAGATACACATGCACTGCATTTGTGACAGGGAAATTATTATAGTTAATTCGTCTGTTAGTTCAGCTGGTGACATATACCCATTTTTGGTGTGAGGTACACCTGCACTTCATACGTGACAGGGAAATTAATATAGTTAATCCATCTATTAGTTTGGTGGGTGACATATACCCATTTTTGGTGTGAGGTACACCTGCACTGTATATGTAACAGGAAAATTAATATAGTTAATCCATCTGTTAGTTCGGTGGGTGACATAATCCCATTTTTTGTGTGAGTTACACCTGCACTGCATACGTGACAGGGAAATTTATATAATTTATCTGTCTGTTAGTTCGGTGGGTGACCTCAAAGAATGAGGAGAGCTTCAAATAAGGGACATGGCCCTGGTCGTGGTGTTGCTAGTGCTGGTGGAGCTCCTGTTGCAGGGAGAGGATGCGCTATATCTGTGCCACTTACATGCCCAAATGAAACACCTTCCTCAGGTGCACGTATGCGACAGGACGTTTAGCGTCATTTTGTAGGCCCAAATACTGGTGTAGAGGCGGTAGTAGATTGGATGGCTGACAGTGCCTCCAGTTCCTTCACATTGTATCCCAGCCGATCCCCTGCTGAAACCGCAGAGTTGGCACCTGCAGCCCATAGGCATCTGTCTTTCACCTCACCCCCTTGCAAATCAGCCAAGCAGTCTGAGCCCCAAGTCATGCAGCAGTCTCTTATGCCTTTTGATGACTCTGCTGCGGGGTTTCCATGGTCCATCCACCTAGCCCTACCCCAGAAGTGGAAGAGATTGAGTGCACTGATGCCCAACCACTTATGTTTCAGGATGTGGACATGGGAGGACCACTGCAGCACGTCTCTGATGATGATGACGAAACATTGCTGCCAACTGCTGCGGCTTTCTGCCATGTGCAGACTGGCAAGGGGGGCAGGGGTGAAGAGTGGGTGGAAGATGATGTGGAGGATGATGAGACACATGGAATCAAGGTCATGCGAGTGACGTGTGCATTTCAGAGGAAGAGGTGGTGGTCACACAGCGCCAGCCGCTCAGCAAAATAGGGTGCAGGGTGTAAAAGCAGAGTGGCCGTCCCCTAGCCAGTATGCATGCTACTGCCCACCGCACCCAGTGACTGAGCACACCAAAGCCAGCATCAAGGAGTTCCCTGGCAGTTCTTCAGACAATGTGCTGACGACAAGACACGAGTGGTTTGCATGCTGTGCAATCAGAGCCTGAAGCGAGGCATACATATTTTAAACCTGAGCACCACCTGCATGACTAGGCATCTAAATGCAAAGCATGAGTTGCAGTGGAGTACACACCTGGAAAACCACAAAAGATCTCTTGCTCCCTCTTCTGCTGCAGTCTCGGCCTCTTCCTTCCCCTCTGGAGTGACAGTGGAACCTGCCACCCCGTAAACAGAGTATGTGGCAGCAACACCACCACCGTCATCCAGCATGTCCACACTGTCCCATGGAAGCGTTTAGCTGTCCATCCCCCAAACACTGGAGAGAAAGAGGAAGTACCCCCCTACTCACCCACAATCCCTAGCCCTGAATGCCAGCATTTAAAAATTCCTGGCCTTTGAAATGCTGTTATTCCGTCTGGTGGAGACAGAGACTTTTAAAAACCTTATGGCAGTGGCTGTCCTACAGTACGTGGTTCCTAGCCGCCACTACTTTTTAATGTGAGCCATCCCTGCCCTGCACAAGTGGCGGACAAAATCAGGTGTGCACTGCGCAACGCATCTGTGGCAAGGTCCACATAACTACTGATACTTGGACCAGTAAGCACAGGCAGAGAGAGACGTTATATCTCCCTAACTGCACACTGGGTAAATGCAATGGCAGCTGGGCCTGAGGCGGATAGCAGTTTGGCGCATGTTTGGGCAGAGGTTCCTGAAAAATTACCCTGATATGTTAGAGCTGCTGCAGAAAGTGGATGAGGAGGATGATTAGGAGGAGGAACCGTGTTCACTGCAGGGTGGCACCCAAAGCAGCTTATGGGCCTCAATGGCACGTGGCTGGGGGGATACAGAGGATATACGATACACCTCCAACAGAAGACAGATTTTCGTTGCCTCTGGGCAACCTTGCACACATAAGCGACTACATGCTGCAGTGCCTGCGCAATGACTGCCGAGTTGCCCACATTCTAACCAGTGCGGATTACTGGGTGGCAACCTTGCTGGATCCCCACTACAAAGACAATGTGCTGTCCTTAATTCCGTCACTAGAGCGTGATCGGAAGATGCGAGTACAAGTGCACGCTGGTAGACGCGCTGCTGATAGCATTCATACCAGACAGCGGGGGCTCAGTGGAAGCACAAGACAAAGGCAGAGGAGGAAAAAGTCGTCAACGCAGCTGGGGCACCGCCAGCACCTCAGAAGGGAGGGTTAGCACAGCGGAAATGTGGAAAAGCTTTGTCAGAACGCCAAAACAACAAGCACCACTAGCTGATATGGAATGTCTTAGCAGTAGGCAGCACTTCAGCAACATGGTGGAACAGTACGTGTGCACATGGCAACACGTACTGACTGATGGGTCTGCCCCATTCAACTTCTGGGTCTCCAAATTGAGCACATAGCCTGAGCTTGCCCTTTATGCCTTGGAGGTGCTGGCCTGCCCTTCAGCAAGTGTATTTTCCGAACGTGTGTTTAGCACGGCAGGGGGGTAATCACAGACAAACGCAGCCGCCTGTCCACAGCCAACATGGACAAGCTCACGTTCATTAAAATGAACCAGGCATGGATCCCACAGGACTTGTCTGAACCTTGTGCTGAGTGGACAAGTATACTGGCCGTACCTAGCCAGAAAAATAAATAAATAAAAAACAACAAAAACAGTATTGGCTACCTCCTCCACCACCACTTCTACCTACACCGCCACATCCACCGCCTCCTCAACCTTCTACTCCACTTTGACCTTCGCCTCCTAGTTCAAGATTATTATTTTTAATTTTTTTCTATTCTATGTTATTTTAAGTCATTTCCCTTTCCACGTTTTTTTGGCAGGATAATTGTCCTGCTCTTACCCCCATTTTGCTTCCTTTTGTAGCCCTCTAGCCATTACTATGACTATTTTACAGCCATTTTAGTGCACCAAAGTTCAGGTCCCCATTGACTTCCGAACCCAATCTTTGACCCAAAGTTCGGCTGAACCCGAACATCCATGGGTCCGCTCATCCCTATTTACTCATCAGATGTTGAGTACATTAAAGGCAGTTACTTAGCTCATTAATCACATTAAAGTGTCCAGCCCTGTCCACATATAATGACAAGTTTTATGTCAACTTCAAAGCCAACTGCAGTTTGACAAAAATAGGAATTAAAGACTAATGAGTGGATTATGTTACCTTTTATCTGGTGCATCAATGTGTTGGCTGTTTAGGAATGACTATCCCAAATGTCCTGTGAGATGATACATGATGCTGTTCAGTTCAAGAGGGCATGGCTCAAAATAAAAGGCAAAAATGGTTGTAAATAATTGTATATTTTACAGCATAATCATGGATGTTGTTAATCCGCTTTATAAATGCCATGTGTCGCAAAAAACAATCTCAGAATGGCTTTGATAAGTAAAAACGTTCCAAAGTTATTACCACATAATGGGACACATGTCAGATTTGCAAAATTGTTCAAGTGTCAGAAAGGGGAAAAGTGCTTATTGGGTAAGCATATCATTTACAATTGTGTTCAAAATTATTCAACCCCCACTGAAATTGAGTGTTTTGGCCAGTTTGACATTGATTTTGATCATTTCAGTCATCTTGTTTTCAATTAAATCAAAGAGGCACTTGTAAGTCAGACAAATATAACATAACATTTATAATGAAATAACCACAAATGTCTTTTCTGTGCTCACATCATTATCAGTTTTATTCAACCCCCAAGTGACATTCAATCTTAGTACTTAGTACAACATCCTTTTCCAGTTAGAACAGCTTTTAAACGTGAAGCATAGCTTGACACAAGTGTCTTGCAGCGATCTACGGGTATCTTCGCCCATTCTTCATTGGCAAAAGCCTCCAGTTCAGTCACATTCTTAGGCTTGCGCGCTGCAACTGCTTTCTTTAAGTCCCACCAGAGGTTCTCAATCGGATTTAAGTCTGGTGACTGCGATGGCCACTTCAAAATGTTCCAGCCTTTAATCTGCAACCATGCTCTAGTGGACTTGGAGGTATGCTTGGGATCATTGTCCTGTTGAAAGGTCCAGAGTCTCCCAAGCCTCAGGTTTGTGACGGACTGCATCACATTTTCATCCAATATCTCCTGGTACTGAAGAGAATTCATGGTACCTTGCACACGCTGAAGCTTCCCTGTACCTGTAGAAGCAAAACAGCCCCAAAGCATGATCGACCCCCCCACCATGCTTCACATTAGGCAAGGTGTTATTTTCTTCATAGGCCTTGTTCTTCCTCCTCCAAACATAGCGTTGATCCATGGGCCCAAACAGTTCTAATTTTGTTTCATCAGTCCACAGAACACTATCCCAAAACTTTTGTGGTTTGTCCACATGACTTTTGGCATACTGCAGTCGACTCTTAGTACCCGCATCTGACAAATCTTTTTTCAGTTCCTCAGCAGTCACACGGGGACTTTTCAACACTTTGCGCTTCAGGTAGCGCACAGCAGTCGAAGTCAGCATCTTCTTTCTGCCACGACCAGGTAGCGTTTCAACAGAGCCCTTTGCCTTGAATTTGCGACTGATGCTTCCTATGGTGTCTCTTGGTATGTTTAACATCTTTGCAATCTTCTTATAGCCATTGCCCTTCCTGTGAAGAGAAATCACCTCTTCTCTTGTCTTCCTGGACCATTCTCTTGATTTCACCATGTCTGTAAACACACCAGTAAATGTCTCGAAGGAGCTGAGTATCACAGTCATTTTACATCTGCCTAATTGGTGCTTATTATGCTTGATTGCTGCTCCTTGACATCCACAGGTGTTTTCAATACCTGATCGAAAACACTTGAATGAACCTCTGTTCTTAAGAGTGGTCGTCTTTAAGGGGTTGAATAATTGTGTCAATGAAGAAATCACAAAAAAAACATTTAATACTGTATTACAAAAACAATTGATGTCATTTTAGTTGCATTTGGTTCTTTAAAAAGTCCTTGTAAGATTTCATTTTGAACACAATTACAAATGTACACTAAATTCCCTAATACCCTTTACAGCATTGGGGGTTAAATAATTTTGAACACAACTGTATATGGATGTCTTGCAGGCTTTAGAACTGCTGACCTTTTGGAGTTACAAGGTGGAGTATGCAAAACTCTAATAGATGCAAGGAGTCTGGTTCAATGGGTCGGTGCTGGCAGTGCCTTCAAAAAATTCCCTCGTTAGGAAGCCAGCCAGTGAGAAGAATAGGAGTAGATGTGCTTAGGTACTGGACAGTCAGACCATGAAAATCTAGTCCAGAAGCGGTATCTAACAGAGCAGTGTCATGACCATTGGATGACTGGGGAAATTTCTTTATTGGCCATGACACTGTACCATTAGATGCCGTTTCTGGACTAGGACTTTATGGTCTGACTGTCCAGTACCCAAGCAGATTTGCAAAATCTGCTTGTGAGCTTGCTCCATACTTCCCCTGCATGCAAATTACATAAAGAAACATCATGCGGCATAGCAGGTTAACGTCCTTCTTGTTTGAACTTTCAGCACAGCAAATAGCCTCACTTAACTAGTAGTCTTGAGCGCGAATATTCGAATAGCAAATTTTTTTAGCGAATATCGGCACTTCGCTAATTCGCGAATATTTCGAATATAGTGCTATAAATTCGCTATTTTGAATATTCGTTGTTTTTTTTTTTGAGGATTCCTGGCTTCCTGGCTACTCCAGTCAGTGCCCGTTGCCGCTTCTGCCGACTTCCGTGCTCGTGGAGCATCCCCATCACCATGGGAACGTCTCCATATACAAAAATGTACTGTCGGATTTGAGAATTACGTTGAAATCGCAATGCGATTAATTCAAGTCATATTAATTGCATTGCGATTACAACTTAGCAGTGCACTGCTATCTTACATATTACGCTAGAATTAACGAATATGGAATATAGCAGCAGTGCTAAGTAGAAATCGCAATGCGATTACTTCAAGTTGTATTAATCGCATTGTGATTTCAATTAGCACTGCTATATTCCATATTCGTTAACTTCATTAATTCTAGCAAGCTGACCCATTATAAACCCAGCTCGAAGTTGAAATCGCAATGCGATTAATATAACTTGAAGTAATCGCATTACGATTTCTACTTAGCACTGCTGCTATATTCCATATTCGTTAATTCTAGCGAATTCATTAATATGTAAGATAGCAGTGCTAAGTTGTAATCGGAATGTGATTAATATAACTTGAATTAATCGCATTGCGATTTCAACAGACATGGTTTACTATGGTTGCTAAAACGAAGATGGAGAATACTTCGTTATCTTCGTTTTGAGGAATATGACGAATACATTCGTCATATTCGCTAATCCTACCAAGCCAACCATAGTAAACCAGGTCTAAGTAGAAATCGTAATGCGATTAATTCAAGTTATATTAATCGCATTGCGATTTCAACGTAATTCTCAAATCCGACAGTACATTTTAGTATGGAGACGTTCCCATGTATGGTTGGCTTCGTAGAATTAGCGAATATGACGAATGTATTCGTCATATTCCTCAAAACGAAGATACCGAAGTATTCTCCATCTTCGTTTTAGCAATCTATTCGTCAACTTCGCTAATTCTAGCAATCAAATAGGAAGGTTGACTATAGAGACAGTCGTGTTTAATTCGCTATGCGATTATATTATTATTGTTTTTTTTATAAATAGAATAATTATAATAATTATCAAGTAATATAATTATTCTATTTATTTTTAAAAAAGCAAAGTAATATAATCGCATAGCGAATAAAACACAGCTGTCTCTATAGTCAACCCTCCTATTTGATTGCTAGAATTAGCGAATTTGACGAATAGGTAGCTAAAACGAAGATGGAGAATACTTCGTTATCTTCGTTTTGAGGAATATGACGATCACATTCGTCATCTTCGCTATAATTCTAGATATGAAACCAATAGGAAAGTAGCCTTAAGTTACAATGGCAATACTCGATTATTTAAATCGCATATTAATCGCGATAACTAGAATAATGATGAATATTCGATTTCGACGAATATGAAACGAATATTCTATTGAATATTCGCGAATTTCGTCGAAATCGAATATGGCACCTGCCGCTCATCACTATTAACTAGTTCAGTCAGACCAATCTCTCCAGCCAGAGAACGCTTCTCTGTAAAGCATCCCACATTACAGTGATAAGTGCAATGCTCTTATGTGCGTTTCTTTATCTTGGTCTGTCAAGAGAACAATAGGGCTGTCCCACTGTCAACTCAATTCTACATCTTACAGGCAATGATACCGTGGCAGATGGAACACCATTGGACCAAGTGCAGCTGTTTTACTTGGGGCCAAACCTAAAGGGCGGAGTCTAAGTGAGCCCTGTTCTTCACAATATCGCTGGTGGTGGGGATACATTTTTTACTGAGAGCTCAACAGGTCGCACTCTGGGATGGTCCCGGTGCACTTGGCCACTACCTGCAAGGGACAAACTCTGGTGGGAGCACCAGCGAAAACAAATAAGGACTGGAATGGCAAACAAACCGGAACCTAAACATACTAGAACACAGGACATAGTTCAGATCAGACATAATTAAAAAACACAGGAAGCACAGACATGGAATAAGCAGATGCCTGGACCCCATGCGGAATGGATTTATGGTGGTCACAGACAAAGCTGTTCAGACAGGAGACAGGCAGATGCCTGTATCCCATGCGGAACGGTTGCATGGCGGTACAGGATGACATCAATGTTTTACCAGGCGACCACACAGATAGGGCAGATTTCAAAATCCCAGGTCAGGAGCAAAGATCCTGCACTCAGCAAAGCTGGAGACAGATTCCTCAGACCCACAGCTCACAGATATAAATAGCTGGGAACTGAGAGCACCTGACCACCTGGTAAACCACACCCAGACCAGGGAACATTAACCCCATGTTAACCAAGAACAAACAGGTAACACATGAAATCACAGGAGACAGTTCACACAAAGTCAGAAAACACTGCAGTCAGCACATCCAAGACAAACAAACAGCATACACAGAAGACAACCGCAGCCAGTACGAGGGTACAAGCAGCCAGCCTACACAGCAACAAATCGTGACAGTGAACCGCAACGTGATACAAAACACAGAGAGCATCCATATATACAGGCCCACATTCACACTCCTAAGGCTGCAGCCAGCACACATCACAAAAACCAACATGCATGGTAACCGCCTACAGCCAGTATGCAGAGTACATGCAGCCAGCCTGCACAGCATACGTGTTAGGAGATACACAGTAAATTTCCAGCTTACATGGGAAACAATCCGCAGCCAGGACGCGAGAGCACCTGCAGCCAGCCTGCATGAAAACAAGTGTTACGATGAACCGCACTGTGACATAACCATTCCATTCTTATCCCCCCTTAGGGGAAGAAGTGGGCTAGTCTTTCCCACCAAGGGAGGGGTTGCTGAGGAAGGAGTTAGTTGAGGTTTAGAGTCCAAAGGGACTAGACATGGTGCTGTTAGGGAAGCGTTCCCCCCTCTTGCTGCAGGAGCCTCTGGGAGCAGTTTGCAGAGCACCTGCTCCTTGCATTATCCTGTACTAAAAGACTTCATTAATGAGTAGAGGGAAAACAGGCAAAAGACACCCTCCTCAACAAACTATATTGAAGCCAAAACCAGTTAGGAATTAGAGCAACATTTAGAAGGACTGTCACCATATTGAATCCTGCTGGGACCAAGTAAATGAGAATTGCACTAAACCCTTTAAAACCAATTGTATTGTTAAGTTCAAGTTATTCAAGTAAACATGATTGAAACATTCCCAAGTATGAACGTCACTTTATTCTTCAACTCAATCTTTGCAATAAAGACTGACCCCCAGGAAATAGCAGCCTGAAGGTAGAAGCACCATGACACAAACATTAGGCCACCGTATACCACTTGGTATAGCGAACACTCTGGGACTATTCCACCTGAGGGGCAGCCCGCTGCACATGGACTGGCAAATCTTACACAAGTTGAAGTTTCCACCGTTTTTACAGTTCTAGAGGAAGCAATGAGGTGGAGTCAGTCTTTTCCGTCTCTAACCAACTACAGGAGTGTAATACTTATAGATATCTCACTCTCTGTGTATCTCTCAGTCTCTCTCTCAAAATACACAATTACAAATTCCCAACAGCAGAGTGTAGTTTTCTTAGCAGATGGTTAGTCTGTCTCTAAAATATGCTTGGACGCTTTAGCTCCCTATTCTCCCAGACAAGTTATTTTTAGACTGGTCTTTAGTAATGTGCTTTACACGTTATCTGTTAATCCCCTTTAATGCCAACGATTTTGCTCTAATTCCTCTGTAGTTGTCAATAAACAGTTTTTATAGTCAACCCTGTATTGGCAGAAGAAAACTTAATGTACAGTAGATAATAAAATCAGAGTTGAGGAGTTACTCCTGTATTTATCGGGGAGATTTATCATCTCCCTTGCGCCTGAACAGTGGCGTTAAAAAGTTGCAAACTATGTGTTCGGGACTTTTTAACTGCATTTAAAAAAAAAAATTGTTGCATCTCCCCTTTCTGCCCCACCTTCGCCACTTTTCAGAAATGGCGGGCATAACAATGGTGGAAGGGGGTGTGGCCAGAAGCTGTGCCAAATTTGTCTTTATTTACTCCAGTTTTCTAGTACAAATTAAGCCAGAAATATACGGCAGCTCAGTTTATTGATTGTCTTAATTTTTAGTCTACTTTAATAAAATTTCATATTTTTATTAGACTTCGTGAGGTGTTTGTAGACACAGCTCTATGTTTTTAATTTGTATTTGTGTTAATCTGTTCCTCTAAATTATAAATAGGACTCCACGGGATCTGATTGCAGAATAGACTGTGTGTGGGCAAACACAAAGTGGGCCCTGTCACATTTAGGCCAAGTATTAAGATCATGAAAGGGAAAGGGGGATGGAGAGTGGTGGAAAAACAGATTTTTAAACATTTACTTATTAATATTGTTGTGTTCTGAGAAATCATTAAAGCCTTTTTTGACCCATCACCTATTACTGCTGTGACCACCTTCTGATGTAGACTATTTCCGAGATTCACAGCTCTTATGGAAAAGAATCCTTGTCACCTCTGGAGACTGATGTTTTTTCTCCAGCTGGAGAGTGAATCCTTGTCTTCTGAGGTGATTTTACATGGCACTATAACCGATTTTAACTATTTTTTGTTCACTATTCCAGTTGAGGCCACTAGTGATGAGCGGCAGGGGCAATATTCGAATTCGCGATATTTCGCAAATATTTGGGCGAATATTCGCCATATATTACAAAGTTCGCGAAGTCGTAATCTCCACTCATTATTTTCTTGATTGCTAAAATTTGCATAACCAGTTTATGCAAATTTTTATGCAAATTTTATGCGATATTTTTTTTATGCGAATTTTCGCAATCGAGAAAATAATGACATTATTTTCTCGATTGCGAAAATTTGCATATAAAAAATTCATATAAAATTTGCATAAAAATTTGCATAAACTGGTATTTAAAAAAAACGAATATTCGCGATTGTGAATATATTTCGCGATATTCTAAATATTTGTGAATTCTCGAGGTGCCGACATTCGATATTAAAATTCGCAATTTGAAAATTCGTGATCAACTCTAGAGGCCACACTAGAGATGAGCGACCAAAAATTATGCCTTAAAGGGGGTAGAGCCCTGCCCCGGTTTATACACAGACACGTAAATGACAGAAGAAACAGTGGCATGCTCTGCTCAATCATCCCAAAATTATGCCTTAATGGGGGCAAAAAACCTGTCTGTATTTATACATGCACAAGTATTAATTGTCAGAAGAAAGCATGGCTTGTTCTGAACAAGCCTGGAAAAAATTCTTCCTTTTAATTGGAAGCAGCAGTACACTAATACAGTGTGGATGTGGAAAGAGTAGGGTAATAGTTGCACACTAGTAATAAACTACACTAGTAGTGGCAGCACAGTATGGAACAAACAAGGGAGTAGATGTGTGTGCAGCTGTTTAGGTGTAGTAGTAGCAGTAGTGGGAGCTGTGTTGTGGTAATGGCAATGGTTATGGTATTGGGGGTAATAAAAGTGGAAGTAGGGGGATTAAAAACAGGGAGTAGCAGCTATGGCGGTGGCAACACCAGGCATACAGTATGTAACATGATAGTAGGTAGACAGACAGCACAGTGGCATGATGGCGGCAGGAAGCAGCAGTAGTATGGTACAGAACATGATGGAAGCAGGCCAACAACAGCAGTAGCATCCATGCCTCTTTCATTTTGACAAAAGTGATGTTTTGTACACTGGTAGAGGAAAACTTTGTTTGTTTGGATGTCAAAACATCCCCCACTGAAAACCCTCTCTGAGGTAACGCAGGAGGCTGGACAAGACAGACCAGAGGGAGTGTAATGGGCCAGTTCAGGTCACTGTTCCAATCTGCATGTCCAGAAGTCCCTGGGGACTAGGAACAGAGTATGTACAGAAGAAATGTAACTCATTTGCAGCTTTCTCTTATCCCCCATGCTTGAAATATAGCAGTGAGAAGTGTCCTGACATCAGCCTGACATCCTGACATATAACACTAACCACACCCCTTCTTCTTACCAATGATGCTTATGCATCCTGCATTACAAGGCTCCCATAGTTTTATTTGGGGGAAAGTGATATAGCAGCGATATCTGTTGGGCAGGATACATTGAAATTTGTGGCACAACTCATTTTAGTGTATAGGCTCTTGCGAGTTTTCGTTCATGTGAAGGGGTTATGTGACAATGAGACCACTATTGAAAGCAGTGGCGTACATACAGGGGTCGCAGGGGTCGCAGTTGCGACCGGGCCCGGCACTCCAGGGGGCCCGGCCGCCTGTGGACCCACCCCCCAGGCCAGCAAGCTACCCTAAATTATGTTGTACTAACATGTAATGGAGCGCTCTGATGGGCCCAGCACAAAGTACAGAAAGCTCCATTACATATATAATGTGGAGGGAAGGGGGGGGGGTCGGGGTTGGGGGGTGCGCGCACTCACACACCCGGCTGGTCGGCATTTCTGTTCAGTAGTGAAGCAGGGAAACCTCTCTCATCCCTGCTTCACTGCTCTTCACAGCTCAGGAGCTCCCCCTGCTGGCCCCAGATCGCGCTGCTGGCTGTGGGAGGAGATCTGAAGACCCGGGAATCTGCCTGCAGCACAGCCAGAGATGAGTGAGGAGGGAGCCTGTCATCAGGGAAGAAGGTAAGTAGTTTTTTTTTTTTTTCTAAGGCTGCAGACTGGGGCATAACTAATTTAAGGGGCACTTAATCAGGCATTACTGTGAGGGGGGCACATATGAAGGCATAACTATGAGGATTGAGGTATACGAAAAAGTTCCTGGACACCACTGTTGCTTGCTTGTGTCTTTATTAAACAGCTCAGATTACATTATGCGGTTTGCCAGTTGTGAGTAAGTATTATAACAACGCTTGGCGTAAACGCTTCATCAGGACACTGGACGTGCCGCACTGTGTAAGAACCGTGTTGGAAAGGAGTGGTTGAGCTCTGTGGCTCTGTTGGCAATGCTGCGGGGTCAGAATCCTGATTCCCTTGGCTGCCATGATTCTGACCCCGCGCAGCATTGCCAACAGAGCCACAGAGCTCCAACCGTCCTTTCCAACACAGTTTCTTACACAGTGCGGCACGCCCAGTGTCCTGATGAAGGCGTTCACCGAAACGTTGTTATAATACTTACTCACAACTGGCAAACCGCATACTGTAATCTGAGCTGTTTAATAAAGACACAAGCAAGTAACAACAGTGGTGTCCAGGAACTTTTTTCGTATATCTGGCCTGGGAACCTTTTCCTGCGACCCACGCCTTTCAAGGGGAGCACCACCCAACCTATCTAGAATATGAGGATTGAGGGGGCACATATGAAAGCATAACTACTGTGAGGGGGCACGTATGTGGGCATATCTAATTTGAGGGACACATAATGTGGCATAACTACTGTGAGGGGCACATATCTGGGCATAAATATTTTGAAGGGGCACATAATCTGGCATAACCACTCTGAGGAGGCACATATCTGGGCATATCTACTTTGAGGGGGCACATATCTGGGCATATCTACTTTGAGGGGGCACATAACTGGGCATAAATACTGTGAAGGGGCACATATTCTGGTCATTACTACTGTGAGGGGGCACATATTCGGCATTACTACTGTGAGGGGGCACATATCTGGGCATATTACTGTGAGGGGACACATAATCTGGCATTACTACTGTGAGGGGCACATATTTGGCATTACTACTGTGAGGGGACACATAACTGGGCATAACTACTGTGAGGGGGCACATATCTGAGTATACTTACTGTGACAGGAACAAAGGTGGGCATTAGTACTGTGAGGGGCCTCAAGGTGGGCATTAGTACTGTGTGGTAGCACTAGATTACCCTGCTATATATTGGCATGGCTCAGTCTTAAAGGCCAGCACAGCGCCCCTGCTGGGGATTTCACAGGGTCAGTCGCCATCTCTTTCTCATGTAATTATTCTTTTTTTCTCACCACAGGGACCTTGTTCTGGATCCAGCGGACATCACGCCGACACCAGCGACACTCTGGATGAGGTAGGACCAGATTTTATTAGTTAGGACTGGGTGAGTGTAGCCATGCATTGGGGTTAGGGCTCTTTAACATCCTGTACGGGTAATCTGCTGTGTGAATAAGTGCCAAGCCTCGCTCGAACAGCAGAGACACGGAGCACTAACAGGATTGATAATGCTCCGTGCCTCTCTGTGATCTTTACTACAAAATCACAGTGAGATAAAGTTGTCACCGTGATTTTGTAGTTAAAAGATCACAGAGAGGCACGGAGCATTATTAATCCTGTTAGTGCTCCGTGTCTCTGCTGTTCGGAGCGGGCTTGGCACTCTTTCACGCAGCGGATTAGCCGCACGGAAATGGCAAGTGATAGGTTACATTTTTGTAATATACTTTATTTAGCCAAAATAATTTTAGTAGTAAACTGGGGCTGAAATGGCCATTAGCAGCGCTCTCAGAAATTAGAGGGGGGCGACGGGGGGGGGGGGGCCCATGGATCAGTTTCGCACCGGGGCCCATGGATTGTGTGTATGCCACTGATTGAAAGTGATGTGGTTTTGGGACATTTAAACAGGGCTTCTGTGTGGTCTGTTTTGTGGGTTAGGTTAGGTTTAGAGTGGGGGCTGTTGGGGTGACATACATGAACTGTAAGGTTTTTTTTGTTGGCTGGATTCTACTTGGAGCCTCCACATTCTAATTACAGCTGAAGCAGAGGGCAGAGCAGCAAGAAAGCTAGAGGAGAGTATGAGCTGCTATGTAAATTTATGGGGTTAGAGCAATCTGTGCTCTAGAAGCCAGGTAAAAAGATAGGAGAGGGACTAGTTTGATTGTTGTGACAAGCTCATCTGTTGTAGCTCCTGACATGGAGCAGAGAGGGCTTGGCTAGAGGACCAGTCATTGAGATTTATGCTGTACCTGTACATGTACGGCACTGGAGCGCTAGTCAGCGGGCACATGCAGCGGGCATCATGGCTGGCAGGTCTCTGCTGTTTCAAACAATAATAATAAGCAATAATGCCGATCGTGTTAATTAAGGGCTTTAGATGCTGTGATCAAGTGAGATCACGACATCTAAATGCGCAAAAAACGGCATCTCCTGCGGCCAATGGGGATGCTGGTAATTGATTTGAATCGGCTCAGCCTCGCTGAAGAGGCTGAGAACATTCAACGTGCAATTTTTATTTTGGCCACCAGATGGCAGGCCAACATAAGAAATGAGCAATTCTCAAGTCCAGTTTAAAAATACATGATTGTTCAAAATTCAAAAAAATACATTTTATAGGCTCATATATGAGCTTCAAAATCATTACAAAAAATAAAAACTGTTAAAAATTTATAAAAAAAGTTAAAATTTAAAGTCACCCCCCTTTCCGTATAATAAAAATATAAATAGCTAAAAACAAAAAATATAAACATCATAGGTATCACCGTGACCAAAAACGCCCCTTCCTATTAAAATATAAAAATATTTTTTCAATACGGCGAATGACATAACGGAAAAAAGGGTCAAAATGGGCAATCTGCCATTTTTTTATTGCTTCTCCTACCCCAAAAAATGTAATAAAATATGATCAAAAATCACAGCACTCCAAAATGATATCAATAAAAACTACAGATTGTCCTGCAAAAAAAAATAAAATGAGCCGTGACACAGCTCAGTAGATATAACTATAAATAAGTTGTGGGGGTCAAAATATGGTGATGTAAAATACATTTTTTTTTCAAAGTTTCAATTTATTTTTACACTATTTAGACATAAAAAAAACTATACATATAGGTTATGTTGTAATCGTACTGACCCAGAGAATGAAGAGCATGGGTCAGTTTTGCCGCAAACGGAATGCCATGTGAACAAAACCTGTAAAACGGTGGAGGAATTGTGTTTATTTTCCAATTCCGCTTCCCACTACATTGTATTCCCTAATTAATGGTGGCATTAGATAAGTATAACTTGTCCTGCAAAAAATTAGCCCTCATAAAGCTATGTCAAGAGAAATATTAAAAAGTTATGGCTCAAGGAAGATAGGGAAGAAAAATGAAAACGCAACCTAAGGGTTAAATCATGCTGTGAGATTGCTGAATGTCAGTTATTGTAACTGGTTGCTGTGTGTTTGAGATTGCTCTGTGCATTTTATTTGTATTTGTGGTTTTATCACAGTTTTCTTTGTTTGCTTCTGTGTTTGACCTCAGGATGTTTGGTGCCCATTCTCCTGCCGTTGTGTCTCTGCACCTTTGCCTCTCTTGGTTCTGGCTTGGCTTGTTTCTATTTTTGGCTTTGACATTTGACCACTCTGTCTTTGACTCTGGCTAGTATGACTACTCAACCTGTTTGATCCACCTGCTAGCAGCTACCCAGTGAACACAAAATAGGGTTTCATGCCACTCACATGGTCTGCTCAGGGTTAACTGGTTAGGTTCCTGAATGGGATCGCCCCTATTAGGACAGCTATTCTAATAATATTCTATAATACAACATAAACATGTTGAAAGAAGAGGGACTGTCCAATTTTGGATAGCACAAAAAAGAAAGGAAAGCAGGTCAATTCACAATGAAACATGGTTCTCCAACCTGCCTACCTATTTCAGCCATTTTTTTTCTAATCTGACTCCCTTTCCACATGTGATATTGATTTAATTTTGCTACAACTTTTTTTAACCCCTTATCACATATGATTTTGTACATTTACAGGATTGGCATGCAGGGTATGCATGAAGTGAGCTCACAAGCTGAGCTTGCTTTATACATGGCGGATGCAAAATACAGCAGGCACCTATCACCATTGACCAGGATCAGCAATGATACCAGTCCTTGTTATTTAACCCCTCTGATGCTGCTGTCAACATCCACCATGGCATCTGTGGGGTTAAACAGAGTGAGGGGGCCCCCTTTGTCCTCTGATCGGAGCTTTTACAACAAAATTGTGGTGTTTTGTTCGGTTGCCATAACAGCTTGGGTTCTTGTGAAATATCCCAGGACTGTCACCACTCTCTGCCTAAAAAGTTGTGCCCAAGGTATGGCTTTATAGGCATCCTGCAGTATTCTATTGCCGTCTATGGTGCAAGCCATCTGAAGATCATATGTTCAAGTTCCCTAAAGGTAATAAAAGGTAGTAAAAAAAGTCTAAAAAAATAAAGAATAAGTAAAGTAAAAATTAGGAACCAAAGTTACTCATAAAGTCACAGAGCAAGGTTGCTGAATGCTGAGTGCATAAAAGTCACCAACTCTCTGCTGACTCAATAGGTGTAGAGTTCCAGTCCTCCACTGGAATTAATTTGTACACAAAAACTGTGCGTCGGGAGCTTCATGACATGGGTTTCCATTGCCAAGCAACTGCATGCACTCTTCACATTACCATGCACAATGCCAAGCGTACAATGGAGAGGTGTAAAGCACACCGCCACTGGACTCTGGAGGAGTAAAAATGTGTTCTGTGGAGTGACAAATCAAAATTCTCTATCTGGCAGTCTGATAAATGACTGTAGATTATTCCAAGAGAACATTACCTGCCTGACTGCATTGCTTTTCAAGGGTGGATTTAGGCCCCTTAGTTTCAGTGGAAGGAAATCTTAAAGGGGTTGTGTAGGCAGTATGGGATAGGTTATCAAAATCTCACCAGTGGTGGTCTGACATCTGGCACCCCTGCCGATCAGCTGTTTGAAGAGGAGGCAGAGTGCAGTGCACAAAGCAAGGCCCACAAAGGCATGATGGGGTGAGTTTGGTGTGGAAAAACTTGAGTAGCCCGCACAGAGCCCTGATGTTAACCTAATTGAACACCTTGGTATGAACTAAGATTCTGAGCCAGGTTCCCTAGTCCAACTTCAGTTTCTGACCTTACAAATGTTCTTCTGGATGACTGGGCAGAAATTCTCATCAGTGGCGTAACTAGAAATGACTGGGCCCCACAGCAAATTTTTGAATGGGGCCCCCTCCCCCAGTAATTTTTTTACAACCCCTTCCTTTCATGCCGCCCCCTTTCCTGTGGCTAGTAAAGATCGCTCTCTCAGACCAGGCCCGGCAGCTGTTCCATCCGTTTTCTACACTGTCTATACTGCCACTGTATATAATTTCATTGTATAATACTGTTGAGGGGCCCTGACAAAATCTTTTAGTACTTCTCCTCCTATTGGATGGGCCCCTTCTGGGTCAGGGCCCCAAAGCAGCCGCTTCCCCTGCTTCCCCTATAGTTACGCCCCTGATTCTCATAAATACACTCTAAAATCTTGTAGAAAGCCTTTGCATAAGAGCAGTAGCTGTTTTACCTGTCATAAAAGCTCCTGTAGCTGTAATGTTTAGGTGTCCCAATTCTTTTGTCTATATAGTGTAGTTTGCATCGAAAATAGTCAAACAGCTCCCTCTACTGGTAAGAAAAAGTATGCCATGTATTTACTGTATACAAAATACTGTATATATAGGAGCTTAATTTAAATACATAAATTTACTTGTATTTTTATGCAACTCTTTGTTTTAGGTATCTCAATACTTTTCTACAAAAACTGTCCAGGTTGTTAGAATTAAGTTAAGAATGTTCAAAATTATCAGCTGCCAATGTATATTACCATGAAGTGCTTTGCAAACCATGATGTAGAGTGCATTATAGTTTAAAAGACAAATGTTTTAATTAATATTAACATATTTGTAAACGGTCTAAAAATACAGTAAACAATAGAGATAAGTGAATTTCTTAAAATTTCTTTTGGAACTGATTCTAATGAGTTGGTCGGCATATTTGATTCTGGCATAAATTAGTTAGACCTGAACTGAAAGTGCTCGAGTTACCCCGAAAAGTTGTGTATAACACTTCAGGGTCTACTAGGACTTTTTCCAATCCCTTTTTAAGTTCTTTAACTTCAAGACAGCATCGGAAAATTTGAGATGGATTTGATTGGTTTAGAATTAATTCGCTCATCGCTAGTAAACATGTGACCAGATCATTGCATACAAAATAATTTAAAAAACACATTACACCCAGTTGCTTTTCCAAATGACAAAGACACGCACAGTAGTTGCCAACAAACACCATTGTTAAAAAGGTTGTTCGAGTTCCATAAAAGTTCCATAAAGCAGCACCTGTAAATTTGCTAAAATTACAAGAGATACTTATCCCTTTTCTTCCCTGCTGCTTATAGCAATGAGCTCCAGTCCTCTCTGCTGCTGTTTGTTTTCCTGAATGCAGAAGTGATGTTCTGTGCCCACAGGTTACCACTGCAGCCTGTCACTGGTCTCAGCATTAACTTCCTGTGTATTGCTTAGGCCAGTGATTGGCTGCACAGTAACCTGTGTGCATGGACAGTCACTGCTGCAGCCAGGAATTTGACATGAGCACCAGTATGGACCGGAGAGTAGAATTGGAAGCAGCAGGGGAAAAAAGAGGTAAGTATGGCTTCGTTTGGTATTTTACCACATTTATAGTGTTACAGATCAGCAAGTGTTAACCCATTATGCCAACCAACCAATCTGACATAGGGCTAACCCTAAGGGTGTTATCCTGGCACTTCCCCGGTATTCACCCTTTAACCCCTATTCAAGGATTTGGACTTCGCTGCAGGGAAACAACCAGGCCGCTACCTCCTGGGATAGTCCTGGTGTGGTTGGCAGCTGACCCACTGGGGTTGGGGACTCTGGTGAAAGCAGTGGGAGCAGTCTAGGTAGCAGTTCCAAGGTCAGAGCAGGCAGCAAGGAGCGGAATCAGTAGACAGGCAAGGTACGGTACACAAGTAGTCAGACAAGAGAAACCCCATTTGCTAGTTACTAGAGACTAGACAACCTCAAAGCTTATGTTTATTTGGTGCATTTTTAATCCAACAATTCCATTTTCAACAAAAAATTTATGGAGGGAAGACACACTACAAACATTATGTGCAAATGGGATGAATATATCTGTATACCAATGCAAATCTGTTTTTCTGGCCTTGGCTAAATGGGATGAGTATTCACGTGACAGAGTCAAGGGCCTGTTTTGAGGCATTGATTACACTGAAGTCTTACCATGACTGCAGTAAACATATTTTATACAATCAGCACTTTCTCAGCGTTTACTTGTATTCACACATTCCATTATTATACATCCACCCACTGCAATAATGAGCAGTGCCATTGTTCCCTTTATAACAGTGTGACCTGATCTTGACTTTCTTTGGAGAAAAGGAAATCCTCCACTATAGCTCTCATCCGCCTATAACAGTACTTGATTTAATCTGAATATACCACAATAGATAGTTAGGTGCCAGCAAGGTAAATACCTGGAAATATTATGTGGTATAAATTGTGTGAATTCTGTTTTCCTAAGGACATATTTATTTTGATACAAAGTAGAATAGTTAAAAACATAAGGGCATGAAGGCTAAATACAGACTACATTTTGTGTCATAATCTTTAATAGTGAAATATACTGTATGCCTTAAGGGTGTCTTTTTAAGTTTAACTGGGAACCATGGTGCGCCTACTTTTTCTGTGGAGAATGAATAAAAAAAAAATTGGGCCAAAACATGCTAAAAATTAGAAAGAAGATTTAGAGAGGGCGTCTTAAATGGCGTGAGGTAACAGAATTTTTTTTTTGCAGTGTCCACCTGAGGGGTTAGTTCATGTGTTATTTTTATAGTTTAGGTTCTTATGTGACGTGGCGATACATAATATGTTTACTTTTTATTTATTTATTTAGGTTTTACACAATCATATTTAAACAATCATGTTTAGTGTCTGCTTAGCCTAAGAGCCATGATTTTTTTATTTTTTAGGGAAATTTTCTTAGATAGGGTATCTTTTTTTGGGGGATGAGATGACGGTTTTAATGGCACTATTTTGGGGTGAATATGACTTTTTGATCGCTTGCTATTAGACTTTTTGTGATGTAAGGGGTTAGGTCATCTGTCATTTTTATAGTTCAGGTTCTTACGGACGCGGTGATACCTAATATGTCTACTTTTTATTTATTTATTTAGGTTTTACACAATCATATTTTTGAAACAAAAAAAAAATCATGTTTAAGTGTCTGCATAGCCTGAGAGCCATAATTTTTCTTATTTTTTTTAGGCGATTTTCTTAGTTAAGGTATCATTTTTTGCGGGACGAGGTGACGGTTTGATTTGTACCATTGGGTGTAGATACAACTTTTTTGATCACTTTTATTAACTTTTTGGGGAAATGAGGTGGGCAAAATTACAATTTTATCATAGTTTTTTCTTTTTTATGACGTTCACCATGCAGGGAAAGTAACAAACCAATTTTATAGATCAGGTCTTTAGGGAAGCGGTGATATATAACATGTGTATGTGTATTTCATTTTTTAAATTTTTATTAGTGATAAAAAAATTTGGGGACCTTTTTTCATTCTTTTTACATTTTTTTTTTTTTACCCAGACCCACTTGGTTCTTGAAGTTTCAGTGGATCTGTATTTTTTACTTGACAACTTAGTCTGATCAGACTTTTGCCTTTAGCAGAAGTCTGATCAGAGTTCTGTTACCATGGCAAGCAGGACGCCTTTGAAAGCGTCCTGTTGCCATAGTTACCCTCCTCCGCTATAACAGAGCAGCGGAGGATGGGGAGGGAGGGAAGCTAGGGGGGCTGCACCAAGCAAAGCAGCCCTCCACAGCAGCTCCCTCCCTCTTAACCCCTTCCATACAGCGGTCCCTATGGATGGCGGTATGGAAGGGGTTAAAAGACTGCCATTCGTGCCTGCATGGATGTCAGCCGTTACAAGCAGAGTGTCAGCAATGTTCTGACACTTTGCTTGCTAAGCTCGGCCATCCTGAAAATGAGCGGGGGGACGGGCAGAGGATTGCGCGCCCGCCCGCCCCACACTGCCTGCCGCACCACCCGCAATGATAGCACGGGAGGGGGGAGGTTACAGAAAAAAAAAACTAATTTGGCAGCATTTTAAAGTTTCTGATCCCCACGGTCACAGACCGCAGGCATCAGATACATTGCAAAGCGCTGCAAACCGCAGGTCTGAATTGACCTGCGGTTTGAAGTGATCGCCGATAAAGGAGGGGATCACAGGACCCCCCTCGGCATATGAACATGGTTCCTGCTGCATGATCACAGCAGGAATCATGTTTCTATCGCAATTTTTTTTTTTTAAACATGCGATTTTGTTCAGGATGTATGAGTACGCCCTGTGTCATTAAGGACTCGGACATTAGGGTGTACCCATACGTCCTATGTCCTTAAGAGGTTAAGCCAGCATCTCATCTGCAGACAGCTGTTTTGGCGAGATTGCCCCTCATCAGTACAGAGCAGAGAGTACTGGCGTAATTGGGTTACTGTATTTTTCGCCCCATAAGACGCACTTTTCCCCAAAAAATCGGGGGAAAAGGCCCCTGCATGTTATGGGGCGAATGCTGACATTTTTACATCGCAGCCTGTGATGCTCCAGCATCGCAGGCTGCGATGTATGAGCGGGGAGGGACTGGGAGGAGGAGCTGGGGGCCGGCAATTCCGGCGGGGCCGGTGCGTTCACTGTGCTCGGCCCTGCCACTCCAGTGCTGCACCATAGTATAGAAATAAAAAATGTCTTATTCAAATAACATTCATTAAATCTCCCCCTCAGTTGTATATCACTATCTGCTCACACCAGGTTTTTGTATAATGCAGACAGGCCGGGCGGCAGCATGACTCACTGATGTCACGTGCCTGCGCCGCCTACTTTATGAATGAAGCAGGCAGCGCAGGTACGTGACGTCAGTGAATCACGCTGCCGCCCGGCCTGCCTGCATTATACAAAAACCTGGTGTGAGTAGATAGTGATATACAACTGAGGGGGAGATTTAATGAATGTTATTTGAATAAGATATTTTTTATTTCTATACTATGGTGCAGCACTGGAGCGGCGGGGGGATCTGTGGATGACATTTTTATTGGGGACATCTGTGGATGGCACTGTAAAGGGGTGGGGGGTCTTTAAATGGCACTGTTATGGGGTGTGGGGTCTGTGGATGGCACTGTTATAGGATGGGGGATCTGTGGATGCCATCCACAGATCCCCCATAACAGTGCCATCCACAGATCCCCCATAACAGTGCCATCCACAGATCCCCCATAACAGTGCCATCCACAGATCCCCCATAACAGTGCCATCCACAGATCCCCCATAACAGTGTCATCCACAGATCCGCCATAACAGTGTCATCCACAGATCCCCCATAACAATGTCATCCACAGATCCCCCATAACAGTGTCATCCACAGATCCCCCATAACACTGCCATCCACAGATCCCCTATTACACTGCCATCCACAGATTCCCCATAATGCTGCCATCCACAGATCCCCCATAACACTGCCATCCCCAAATCCCTCATAACAGTGTCTGTCACAGATCCGCCCATAACATTGCGTCATCCACAGATCCCCAGATCCCGCCATAACAGTGCCATCCCCAGATCCCCTATAACAGTGTCCTTCACAGATACCCCCCATAACAGTGCATCATCCACAAATATCCCATAACAGTGCGTCATCCACAGATCCCCCATAATAGTGCCACCCACAGACCACCATTAGTTAAAAACCCACCAAAAGCACGCCTTTTGGTTAAAAATATTTTTTTTCTTATTTTCCTCTCCAAAAACCTAGGTGCGTCTTATGGACCGGTGCATCTTATAGGGCGAAAAATACGGTAATTAGTGGCCATTAGTGTTGAGCGTGAATATTCGAATAGCGAATTTTTTTAGCGAATATCAGCACTTTGCTAATTCGCGAATATTTCGAATATAGCGCTATAAATTCGCTATTTGAATATTCGTTTTTTTTTTTTTTTTTTTAGTTATATTTTTTCTTTCCCACTGCCCAAAAGTAGATCTTACCTGTCCTGAGGATTCCTGGCTTCCTGGCTGCTCCAGTCAGTGCCCGTTGCCGCTTCTGCCGACTTCCGTGCTCATGGAGCGTCCCCATCACCATGGGAACTTCTCCATATACTAAAATGTACTGTCGGATTTTAGAATTACGTTGAAATCGCAATGCGATTAATTCAAGTTATATTAATCGCATTGCGATTGCAACTTAGTTCACTGCTATCTTACATATTAGGCTAGAATTAACGAATATGGAATATAGCAGCAGTGCTAAGTAGAAATCGCAATGCGATTACTCCAAGTTACATTAATCGCATTGCGATTTCAATTAGCACTGCTATAATATATATTCCATATTCGTTAACTTCATTAATTCTAGCAAGCTTACCCATTATAAACCCAGCTCGAAGTTGAAATCGCAATGCGATTAATACAACTTGAAGTAATCGCATTGCGATTTCTACTTAGCACTGCTGCTATATTCCATATTCGTTAATTCTAGCCTAATATGTAAGATAGCAGTGCACTGCTAAGTTGTAATCGCAATGTGATTAATATAACTTGAATTAATCGCATTACGATTTCAACAGACATGGTTTACTATGGTTGCTAAAACGAAGATGGAGAATACTTAGTTATCTTCGTTTTGAGGAATATGACGAATACATTCGTCATATTCGCTAGTTCTACCAAGCCAACCATAGTAAACCAGGTCTAAGTAGAAATCGCAATGGGATTAATTCAAGTTATATTAATCGCATTGCGATTTCAACGTAATTCTCAAATCCGACAGTACATTTTAGTATGGAGACGTTCTTGGCTTGGTAGAATTAGCTAATATGACGAATGTATTCGTCATATTCCTCAAAACGAAGATAACGAAGTATTCTCCATCTTCGTTTTAGCAACCTATTCGTCAACTTCGCTAATTCTAGCAATCAAATAGGAGGGTTGACTATAGAGACAGCTGTGTTTAATTCGCTATGCGATTATATATATATATTTTTTTAATAAATAGAATAATTATAATATAATTATCAAGTAATATAATTATTCTATTAAAAAAAGTTAAGTAATATAATCGCATAGCGATTAATTAAACACAGCTGTCTCTATAGTCAACCCTCCTATTTGATTGCTAGAATTAGCGAAGTTGACGAATAGGTTGCTAAAATGAAGATGGAGAATACTTTGCTATCTTCGTTTTGAGGAATATGACGAATACATTCGTCATATTCGTCATCTTCGCTATAATTCTAGATATGAAACCAATAGGAAATTAGCCTAAGTTAAAATCGCAATACGCGATTATTTAAATCGCATATTAATCGCGATAACTAGAATAATGACGAATATTCGATTTCGACGAATATGAAATGAATATTCTTTCGAATATTCGTGAATTTCGTCGAAATCGAATATGGCACCTGCCGCTCATCACTAGTGGCCATCACCTACCGAAGACAGCTGTCTGCAGATAAGGTGCTGGCTTAATTATTATCCAAGTGATGTCTCAAGACCTTTTAAAAGGTGGAACATTGACTTATAGAATAGCTACCTTACATCTGGTAGCATTAGAGGCTGAAAAGATTTGCACACTTTAACGATCCTCCGTCATTGCTGTTTCTACACTGCTTTGGTCCCTGCTGCTCTGTATTTCCTGTCCCGGTCTGAGTGATTGACTATGTGGGCAGTCCAAGCCATTTCCTGTTTGTCAAGCCTGGGACCAGGAAGTGGAGAGACACAGGACAAGGGCAGCACTGGAACATCAGCTGCAGGGTATTAGTGAGGTGAGCAATGAATAATTCTAATTTTTAACCCATTCCTTTCTTCTTTTTTACTATTCTGCTGGAAAACCTATTTGGCAATGTGAAGCAAGTAATTAAAGAAAAGTGAATTTCCAAAAATTAGTTTTGAGACCTAATTTCCCTGAAAAGTTGCATATGACACCCCAACATCCGTTAGGACTGTATCCAACCCCTTCCAAACTTTTTAAGGAGAATGTGTTATTAGAAAACCTATCACGTTTTATGTAAATCACATTAAACATATTTTTTATATCTATATATATAGATAGTATTTTTTTATGTATATAATCCTGGTCACTAGGCCTAAAATATGTTAAGACTTCCTGTCATTTGAGAGTAGCCACATGGGCCATAGACACAATGAACAAGAGCTGACCCCAATGATTTCTATGGGAGAGTTTTCTAGGCATGCCCTGTGCAGAGGTCCGGAGGGAGTTAAAAGCTGTGATATCCCTTACTGTTATCGGTGGATCCTTCCTTATCTATACCTAGGTGTTATTTGCAATAGTAATTCTGCCTGTGGTGATAATGATAATAGCTACCGAAAAGTTACCTGTGCAGAACAGTAAATCATGGCCTATCATAAATTAGTGTTTATGAGGTCAAGAGCTCAGAGATAAGGCTTCACATGAGAGAACTTAAGAGCGAAGTTTTCAAATAGACTGATTTTTAACCACATGTAGCACACAAAACGCTGAAAATATTTAACCACTTGCCTCCATGCTAATGCCGATGGGTGTCAGCTCGGCGGCTCTCTCAGGTCTCAGTCACGCCTGTCGGCGTCATCTCGTGAGACCTGAGATTTCGCATGAACGCGCGTGTGCCGTGCGCGCGCGTTCATGCGATCGTGACCGGGACAACTGAAACTACAGCCTGCCAGCGCTGATCATGCGCTGGCAGGCTGTAAATGCGAAAAAAACGCATTTAAAACGCATATCAGACACTGTTTTGTAAACAGCGTCTGATATGCTTGCTGTCTGCTCGTCTGGTGGTCCCTTTGTCTGGGACCACCAGAGGAAACATAAGTAAAGTGCACCAATCACTACCCCCCCCACCCCCCATCACTGATTAACCCCTGATCACCCATGTCACCCCCCCGATCACCCCCTGTCACCCCCCCTGTCACTAATCACCCCCCTGTAAGGCTCATTCAGACGTCCGTATGTGTTTTGTGGATCCATGGATCTGCGGATCCATTGATCTGCGGATCCGCAAAATACGGACACCGGCAATGTGCTTTCCGCATTTTGCGGACCCGCACATTGCCAGAACTATATAGATAATGCCTTTTCTTGTCCACAATTGTGGACAAGAATAGGACATGTTCTATATTTTTGTGGAACGGAAGTGCAGACCCGGAAGCGCGGATCCGTAATTCCGGATCCGAGCGGGACAAAGTCTGTTCCCATAGAAATGAATGGGTCCGCAATTCCGTTCCGCAAAAAGAATTGCGGACGTGTGAATGGGGCATAAGGGTCCCTTATCACCGCCAGTTAGCTAGCTACTTGTTAGGTAGTTAGCGCCCAGCCCACCGCACCGCAGTCACTGATTTTGGCAGAGATTTTTTCATCCACATTGATCGATGCGAATGAAAAAATCTGCGCCATTCATTTTTTTTCTTTTTTCAGCCCACAAGCTGAACGGAAAAAAAAAATATCATTACCCGTATGCTCAATATAAGGAGAATAGCAGAAACTCCTAATGCTGGCCATACGTGTAATGATTGTGGAGACCCTCAAATGCCAGGGCAGTACAAAAACCTCACATGTGACCCCATTTTAGAAAAAAGACACCCCAAGATATTCCGTGAGGGGTATGGTGAGTTGATGTAAAATTTTATTTTTTGTCACAAGTTAGTGGAATATGAGACTTTATATATATAAATAAATTATATATATATATATATATATATATATATATATAAATTTCCGCTAACTTGTGCCCAAAATTTTTTTTTCTGTGAACTCGCCATGCCCCTCACGGAATACCTTGGGGTGTCTTCTTTCCAAAATGGGGTCACATGTGGGGTATTTATACTGCCCTGGCATTTTAGGGGCCCTAAAGCGTGAGAAGAGAAAAATGCGTAACAATGCCCTTCCTAAAGGTACTCATTGAATTAGGGCCTTTGAGCATCTTGGCTGCAAAAGTGGCACACATGTGGTATAGCCATACTCAGAGAAGTAGGGCAATGTGTTTTGGGGTGTATTTTTACATATACCCATGCTGGGTGAGAGAAATATCTCTGTAAATTGACAACTTTGTATAATTTTTTTTAAAAAGTTGTCATTTACAGAGATATTTCTCACACACAGTATGGGTATATATAAAAATACACCCCAAATCACATTGCCCTACTTCTCCTGAGTAAGGCGATACCACATGAGTGACACTTTTTTGCAGCCAAGATGCGCAAAGGGGCCCAAATTCCAATGAGTACCTTTAGGATTTCACAGGGCATTTTTACGCATTTGGATTCTCACGCTTTAGGTTCTCTAAAATGCCAGGGCATTATAAATACCCCACAAGTGACCCCATTTTGGAAAAAAGACACCCCAAGGTATTCCGTGAGGGGCATGTCGAGTTCACAGAATTTATTTTTTTTTGGCACAAGTTAGCGGAAATTGATATATTTTTATTTTATTTTATTTTTTTACAAAGTCTCATATTCCACTAACTTGTGACAAAAAATAAAATTTTACATGAACTCACCATACCCCTCACGGAATACCTTGGGGTGTCTTCTTTCTAAAATGGGGTCACTAGTGGGGTATTTATACTGTCCTGGCATTTTAGGGGCCCCTAAAGCGTGAGAAGAAGTCTGGAATCCAAATGCGTAAAAATGCCCTGTGAAATCCTAAAGGTACTCATTGGAATAAGGGCCCCTTTGCGCACCCAGACTGCAAAAAAGTGTCACCCATGTGGTATCGCCATACTTAGGAGAAGTAGGGCAATGTGTTTTGGGGTGTATTTTTATATATACCCATACTTTGTGTTAGAAATATCTCTGGAAACGACAACTTTTTAAATTTTGTTATACAAAGTTGACAATTTACAGAGATATTTCTCTCAACCAGCATGGGTATATGTAAAAATACACCCCAAAACACATTGCCCTACTTCTCCTGAGTACGGCGATACCACATGTGTGACACTTTTTTGCAGCTTGGGTGCGCAAAGGGGCCCAAATTCCAACGAGTACCTTTAGTTTTTACATGGCTACTCACAATTTAGCCCCGCCCAAAATGCCAGAACAGTAAACACACCCCAAAAATGACCCCATTTCGGAAAGTAGACACCCCAAGGTATTCACTGAGGGGCATAGTGAGTCCGTCTGAGATTTTTTTTTTTTTTGCCAGAAGTTAGCAGAAATGGAAACTTTATTATTATTTTTTTTTCCTCAGAAAGTGTAATTTTCCGCTAACTTGTGAAAAAAAATGAAATGATACATGAACTCATCATGCCCTTCCGCGAATACTTTGGGGTGTCTTCTTTCTAAAATGGTGTGATTTGGCGGGTATTTATACTATCCTGGCATTCTAGCACCTGAAGAAACATGACAGGTGCTCAGAAAGTCAGAGCTGCTTCAAAAAGCAGTAAATTCACTTTTTTGCACCATAGTTTGTAAACGCTATAACTTTTACCCAAACCAATAAATATACACTTATTGGACTTTTTTTTATTAAAGACATGTAGAACAATAAATTTAGCGAAAAATTTATATAGAAATATAGTTTTTTTTGAAAAATTTTACAACAGAAAGTTAAAAATGTCATTTTTTTGCAAAAATGTCGTTACATTTTTATTAATAGCAAAAAAAGTAAAAATGTCAGCAACAATGAAATACCACCAAATGAAAGCTCTATTAGTGAGAAGAAAAGGAGGTAAAATTCATTTGGGTGGTAAGTTGTATGACTGAGCAATAAACGGTGAAAGTAGTGTAGTGCGGATTTGTAAAAAAGGGCCTGGTCACTAGGGGGGATATAAACCTGTGGTCTACAAGTGGTTAATAAAATGAGTAAAATGCAATCATAAAAAATTGTCCTGAATGTGATAGCTTTACCCTGTTCCTGATTTGGTAATTTTCCATTTTTCCACTTTTGTTTTTTACTCCCTGCCTTCACGGAGCCATAACTTTTTTATTTTATTTTATTTTGGTCATATAGCAATATGACAGCGTGTTTTTTGCCGAACAAGTTGTACTTTCTAATGGCACTATTTAATATTGCATACAAAGTAGTGGGGAGCTAGAAATTGGGTGTAATTGGAATTGTATGCATTATGGAATACAAAAATCAGTATATTCCAATGCCGTGTTGTCACCTGCAGGCCTGCATTGGAAAATGACAGTAATAGACCTAGAAGCCTTGTACAGGCTCCTGCCTATCACTGTTAAAGAGGACCTTTCATCAGGGTAAAAAATGTGTACTAAGTAGTGTTGAGCGAACAGGTCGAGCATAGTTCATTTTCAAAAAAGTTCGGGTTCGTTGTTCGGCGATTTCTTCGCGCTTTCTGAAGGGCTGCACAGCAGCCAATCAGCTAGCGTTTTACTTCTTGCCCTAAGAAGCCATCACAGCCATGCCTACTAATATCATGGCTGTGATTGGCCAAGTGCAGCATGTGACCCAGCCTCTATTTAAGCTGGAGTCACGTAGCGCCGCACGTCACACTGCTCTGATTAGTGTAGGGAGAGGACGCAGCTGCTGTGAGGGCGAGATTAGGCAGGGAAAAGTCAGCAAAAGCACCTAATGAAGTGATCGATCTACAGCTGTGAATGATTTAACTTCTGCTAGTTAATAGCTCACTGGTTTTTAGGCTGCACAGAGCGTTTTTCTGTCACTTTTTTCTGGGGTGATCGGCGGCCATTTTGTGACTTGTGGTGCACCAGAACAAGCTGCCACCAAGTCCATCAATCCATCAATATTATATTTTTTTTTGCTATATCCTACATCAGGGGCTTGGCTGTGCTTATTGTCACCCCTAGAAACTCAGGATAGCAATTTCTAGATTTTATTAAGGGGTTAAATACAATTGCCAAAATACCAATCCCCTAAATCTGGTGTCCCAGCAGTGGCTGGCAAAGTATAATAGTGTACAGCAAAAGATATATTTTGTTCTGGGGTGAAATTCAATAGCCAAAAGAGCAATACCATAAATCAGTGGTTTCAGCTGTGGCTGGCAAAGTATAATAGTGTCCGCAAAAACATATATTTTGTTCTGGGGTGAAATTCAATTGCCAAAATAGCAATACCCTGAATCTGGTGTCCCAGCACTGGCTGGCAAAGTATAATAGTGTCTGCCAAAATATTTATTTTGTTCTGGGATGAAATTCAATTGCCAAAATAGCTATACCCTGAATCTGGTGTCCCAGCACTGGCTGGCAAAGTATAATAGTGTCCGCCAAAACATATATCTTGTTCTGGGGTGAAATTCAATTGCCAAAATAGCAATACTCTGAATCTGGTGTTCCAGGAGTTGCAGGCCTTGTTTAAATCTGTCCGTAACAGGATATATAGTTTGTTCTGGGGTGAAATTCAATTGCCAAAATATCAATACCCTGAATCTGGTGTCCCAGCAGTGGCTGGCAAAGTATAATAGTGTCCGCCAAAACATATATTTTGTTCTGGGGTGAAATTCAATTGCCAAAATAGCAATACCCTGAATCTGGTGTCCCAGCACTGGCTGGATAAGTATAATAGTGTCTGCCAAAACATATATTTTGTTCTGGGGTGAAATTCAATTGCCAACAAAGCAATACCCTGAATCTGGTGTCCCAGCACTGGCTGGTAAAGTATAATAGTGTCCCCCAAAACATATATTTTGTTCTGGGGTGAAATTCAATTGCCAAAATAGCAATACCTTGTATCTGGTGTCCCAGCACTGGCTGGCAAAGTATAATAGTGTCCACCAAAACATATATTTTGTTCTGGGGTGAAATTCAATTGCCAAAATAGCAATAACCTGAATCTGGTGTCCCAGCACTGGCTGGTAAAGTATAATAGTGTCCCCCAAAACATATATTTTGTTCTGGGGTGAAATTCAATTGCCAATATAGCAATACCCTGAATCTGGTGTTCTAGCTGTTGCAGGCCAAGTGTTAGTCTGTCTGTAAAAGGGTATATTACACTCAAGGTGTAATATATGCTGAGAGGGTCATCCTCAATAACTTCACACACTCTACCATGCATCACCCATTGTATTTCTGTCAGTTAAAGGGTATATTACACAAAGTGTTAAAATACAATTGCTGAAGGCATAATCCTACATATTTTTTCACACGCTACTGTGCATCTCCAAGTGAAAATCTGTCCATAAATGGATACCTTTCATCCAGGGCCTAAATACTAGCCCTAAAAGAGATATTCCCCTAAATCAGTGATTACTGCTGTGCCTGGATTAGTGTAATACGCTACATAAATAAATAGGCAGATAGTGTTAGGTGTCTGTAAAAAAAAGACTAAATTTGAAATCAATACATTGGGCCAAATATATTTTTTTCTTATTGTGGTGCTTGGTGAACGGTAACAATGAGGAAAATATCTAGTAAGAGACGCGGACGCGGCCGTGGTGGTGTTAGTGGACCCTCTGGTGCTGGGGGAGGACGTGGCCATTCTGCCACAGCCACACGTCCTAGTGAACCAACTACCTCAGGTTCCAGTACCCGCCAGAATTTACAGTGATATTTGGTGGGGCCCAATGCCGTTCTAAGGATGGTATGGCCTGAGCAGGTACAGGCGCTAGTCAATTGGGTGGCCGACAGTGGATCCAGCACGTTCACAACATTATCTCACACCCAGTCTTCTGCAGAAAGCGCACAGGTGGCACCCATGCATATCAGGGAAACGGTCTGAGCCTCAAGTTATGCAGCAGTCTCTTATGCTGTTTGAAGACTCTGCTGGCAGGGTTTCCCAAGGGAATCCACCTAGCCCTTCCCTAGTGGTGGAAGACATAGAATGCACTGATGCACAATCACTGATGTTTCCTGATGATGAGGACATAGGAATACCACTTCATCGGAGTCCGCACGTCTCTGATGATGACGAAACACAGGAGCCAACTGCTGCGTCTTTCTGCAGTGTGCAGACCGAACAGGAGGTCAGGGAGGAAGACTGTGTGGAAGACGATGCAGGGGACGATGAGGTCCTAGACCCCACATGGAATGAAGGTCCTGCCACTGACTTTCATAGTTCAGAGGAAGAGGCAGTGGTGAGACCGAGCCAACAGCGTAGAAAAAGAGGGAGCAGGGGGCAAAAGCAGAACAGCCGCCGCCAAGAGAGTTCGCCTGCTAATGGCCACCGCCACAAGGGACCAAGCACCCCAAAGGCAGCTTCAAGGAGTTCCCTGGCATGGCACTTCTTTAAACAATGTACTGATGACAAGACCAAAGTGGTTTGCATGCTGTGCCATCAGAGCCTGAAGCAAGGCATTAACATTCTGAACCTTAGCACAACCTGCATGACCAGGCATCTACATGCAAAGCATGAGCTGCAGTGGAGTAAACACCTTAAAAGCAAGGAACTCACTCAGGCTCCCCCTGCTCCCTCTTCTGCTGCTGACTCGGCCTCTTCCTCTGCCTCGGGAGGAATGTTTGCACCTGCCGCCCACCAAACAGAGGATGTGCCACCGACACCACCAGCTGCGTCACTAAGCATCTCCACCATGTCACACGGCAGCGTTCAGCTCTCCATCTCACAAACCTTGGAGAGAAAGCGTAAATTCCCACCTAGCCACCCTTGAGCCCTGGGCCTGAATGCCAGCATTTTTAAACTCCTGGCCTTTGAAATGCTGTCATTCAGGCTGGTGGACACAGACAGCTTCAAACAGCTGATGACCATGGCTGTCCCACAGTATGTTGTTCCCAGCCGCCACTACTTCTCCAAGACAGCCGTGCCTTCCCTGCACAACCAAGTATCCAATAAAATCAAGTGTGCACTGCGCAACGCCATCTGTGGCAAGGTCCACCTAACCACAGATACGTGGACCAGTAAGCACGGCCAGGGACGCTATATTTCCCTAACTGCACACTGGGTAAATGTAGTGGCGGCTGGGCCCCAGGCGTAGAGTTCCTTGGCGCACGTCTTTCTGCCGCCAAGGATCGCAGGGCATCATTCTTTGCCTCCTGTAGCCTCCTCCTCCTACTCGGCTTCCTCCTCCTCTGCTTCCACCAGCTCATCCAGTCAGCCACACACACATCTTCACCACCAACTTCAGCACAGCCAGGAGTAAATGTCAGCAGGCCATTCTGAAACTCATATGTTTGGGGGACAGGCCCCACACTGCGCAGGAGTTGTGGCGGGGTATTGAACAACAGACCGACAAGTGGTTTCTGCTGGTGGGCGAAATCTCGTCGCAGCTCTGGGACTAGCCGGTTTGACGCACATCTCTTGCCTGGCGCATGTGCTGAATTTGGTGGTGCAGAAGTTCATTCACAACTACCCCGAAATGTCAGAGCTGCTGCATAAAGTGCGGGCCGTCTGTGCGCGCTTCCGGCGTTCACATCCTGCCGCTGCTCGCCTGTCTGTGCTACAGCGGAACTTCGGCCTTCCCGCTCACCGCCTCATATGCGACGTGCCCACCAGGTGGAACTCCACCTTGCACATGCTGGAGAGACTGTGCGAGCAGCAGCAGGCCATAGTGGAGTTTCAGCTGCAGCACGCACGCGTCAGTCGCACTGCGGAACAGCACCACTTCACCACCAATGATTGGGCCTCCATGAGAGACCTGTATGCCCTGTTGCACTGTTTTGAGTACTCCACCAACATGGCCAGTGGCGATGACACAGTTATCAGCGTTACAATACCACTTCTATGTCTCCTTGAGAAAACGCTCAGGGCGATGATGGAAGAGGAGGTGGCCCAGGAGGAGGAGGAGGAGAATGAGGGGTCATTTTTAGCACTTTCAGGCCAGTCTGTTAGAAGTGGCTCAGAGGGAGTTTTTTTGCAACAGCAGAGGCCAGATACAAATGTGGCCAGCCAGGGCCCACTACTGGAGGACGAGGAGGATGAGGTGGAGGAGGATGAGGATGAGGATGAAGCAGGTTCACAGTGGGGTGGCACACGACACAGCTCAGGCCCATCAGTGGTGCGTGGCTGGGGGGATACGGAGGACAATGACGATACGCCTCCCACAGAGGACAGCTTGTCCTTACCTCTGGCGAGCCTGGCACACATGAGTGACTACATGCTGCAGTGCCTGCACAACAACAGCAGAGTTGCCCACATTTTAACGTGTGCGGACTACTGGGTTGCCACCCTGCTGGATCCCCGGTACAAAGACAATGTGCCCACCTTACTTCCTGCACTGAAGCGTGATAGGAAGATGCGCGAGTACAAGCGCAAGCTGGTAGACACGCTCCTGAGAGCATTCCCAAATGTCACAGGGGAACAGGTGGAAGCCCAAGGTGAAGGCAGAGGAGGAGCAAGAGGTCGCCAACGCAGCTGTGTCACGGAAAGCATCTCTGAGGGCAGGGTTAGCATGGCAGAAATGTGGAAAAGTTTTGTCTCCACGCCACAGCTAACTGCACCACCAACTGATATGGAACGTGTTAGCAGGAGGCAGCATTTCACTAACATGGTTGAACAGTACGTCTGCACACCCCTCCACGTACTGACTGATGGTTCGGCCCCATTCAACTTCTGGGTCTCCAAATTTTCCACATGGCCAGAGTTAGCATTTTATGCCTTGGAGGTGCTGGCCTGCCTGGCAGCCAGCGTTTTGTCTGAACGTGTATTCAGCACGGCAGGGGGCGTCATTACTGACAAACGCAGCTGCCTGTCCACAGCCAACGTGGACAAGCTGACGTTCATAAAAATGAACCAGGCATGTATCCCACAGGACCCATCCCTCCCTTGTGCAGAAGAGACATTTATAACTGCCTCCCCCTCAACCATGTATTCTTGTACTCCGGGGCACTTCTTTATTGAATCCTCATTTTTTTAACTTTACCATGATCTTGCGATGCAACCCAAAGTTGAATGAACCTCGCCTGAATCTGGGCGCCGGGGCCTAAATAACTGAAAGTGGCCTTCTCCAGTGGTGGGTGATATGACGCATAATTCTCTGCTGTGGGACCTCTCTCCTCTGTCTGGATGCTGGGGCCTAAATAACTGAAAGTGGCCTTCTCCAGTGGTGGGTGATATGACGCATGATTCTCTGCTGTGGGACCTCTCTCCTCTGTCTGGGTGCTGGGGCCTAAATAACTGAAAGTGGCCTTCTCCAGTGGTGGGTGATATGACGCATGATTCTCTGCTATGGGACCTCTCTCCAATTGATTTTGGTTAATTTTTATTTATTTTATTTTATTTCAATTCATTTTCCTATCCACATTTGTTTGCAGGGCATTTACCTACATTTTGCTGCCTTTTGCAGCCCTCTAGCCCTGGACTATTTTACAGCCTTTTTAGTGCCCAAAAATTCGGGTCCCCATTGACTTCAATCGGGTTGGGGATAAAGTTCGGGTCGAGTTCGGATCCCGAACCCGAACATTTTCGGGAAGTTCGGCCGAACTTCTCGAACCCGAACATCCAGGTGTTCGCTCATCTCTAGTACTTAGCATGCTGACATGTAGAGCGGCACCCAGGGATCTCCCTGCACTTACTATTATCCCTGGGCGCCGCTCCGTTTGCCCGGTATATGCTCCGGTATCTTCTGGGACTTGGTTCTACTAGGAGGAGCCTATTATCACTTGGTTATAGTAGGCGTATCCCAGGCTATAGCGCTGGCCAATTGCAGCGCACAGCTCATATCCTGGGAGGTTTTTGTCTCCCAGGATATGAGCTGAGCGCTGCGATTGGCCAGCGCTACAGCCTGGGATACGCCTACTATAACCAAGTGATACTAGGCTCCGCCTAGTAGAACCAAGTCCCAGAAGATACCGGAGCCATACAGGGCGAACGGAGCGGCGCCCAGGGATAATAGTAAGTGCAGGAGATCCATGGGCGCCGCTCTATATGTCAGCATACTTAGTACACATTTTTTACCCTGATGAAAGGTCCTCTTTAACTAACATCATCCCCGATCTGAGCAACTTTTTGAAACAGAAGGCACCCGGTGGCTATGGCGCTCACTTTTTTCTAGAGTGGGTGCCATATTTAAAGACCCGACATCTGCCATATATGTACAGCACACGTTGGGAAAGGATTACAGGCTATGGACACCTTTTGGTACAATTTTTTTTTAATTATTGCTTTCTACTTATTTTCGGCTAAAATCATCTTTCAAATGGTCTTTATCATAAAAATGTCCAGCTGTTCTTGTATTACAGGGGTTAATTAAGTGTAACTGCAGATTGTCAGTTTCTATTACCTGAACTGCCTGCTCAGTCTATAGCCTTGTTCTTTGAACTTCCCAGCTCAAAAATACTCAATTCTTGTCACACTGATAAGAATCTAGCTGAAATAAGTGTTTATGAGCTTCAGAAGATCACAGATAAGGGATTTCCATGAGCGTCAGATGATGGTTTTCAAGTAAACACGGAACCTGCTGATCTTCAAATACACCGATTATAATGTTACACAAGGAATATGGCTCAAAATTGTTAATAAAGACCAATTTAAACAATTGTCCACAAAGGTGTCAGCAGGGCATCTGTCAGCAGATTTGTACCTATGAAACCAGCTGACCTGTTGTATGTGCACTTGGCAGCTGAAGGCATCTGTGTTGGTCCCATGTTCATACGTGCCGCATTGCTGAGAAAAGTAATGTTTTAATATATGCAAATGATCCTCTAGGAGCACTGGGGGCATTGTCTTTACACCAAGAGGCTCTGCTTTCTCTGCAACTGCAGCACCTTCTACACTTTGATTGACAGTTCCAGACAATATAAACGTGAACATGCCTGGCCCTGATTTCTAAAGTCTCTGGTCGTGCCATGTGCTTCAGTATCTGTCGCAGGTACAGTACAAGAAAGAGGCTAGCAGTATAGAAGAGAACTGCCGACGAGTCTCTTACCAGTACTGAACCTGTGTCAAATACTGAAACAAGAGACTTTAGGAGAAGTCAGGACCAGGTGTGATCATGTTTACTCTGCCAGGCCTTATTAATCACAGTGTATGGGGTGCAGCAGTTCCAGAGAGAGCAGAGCCTCTAGGAGTAATGTCAACGCCCCTGTTGCTCCTAGATGCTTATTTGTATATATTAAAACATTAAACGGACATGAAAATGTGAATGAGGCCTTAATTAGGTTATTAAAAGGCATTTATCAAGTTCAACCTTTCTTGAGCTACCTGTTCTATCTAGAGGAAGGCAAAACCAACCCCTGAGTAATTGTAGCTAACTAGGACATACTTATATTGGGAAAACAAATCTTTCTCTCTATAATTTCCCCATGGTCAAAAAAAAAAAAGTCTAGTTATGTCTCTTGCAGTGGAAGGGGCTTCTAACTAGGGGACCCTGCTCTATACTATTCATTCACACTTTTTCTGATTCTTAGGGGAAACTTAACATATTTAGTTCAGTATAAACTGCATTTACCCTGTTTAATATCAGAAAGTAACCTCTTTAAAATGCTAGAAATAATGAAATCCTAAATGCTAAAGGAAATAAATGCATAAGTATATTGCTCTCAAACATTTAAACAAAGAGTGGAGCTACAGTATACTTTGCTGCTTAACTTTTCCGTAAATACTAGAAAATTAGTAAAATACAGTATGTTGCTTATAGCATTGGGTCTTTCAGTAAACAGCTTTTTCAAATTGGTGCACATTTCAGATTTCTAGTGTAGCAGTGGCACTGGCAAGATAAAAGCCAATTCGCCACAAGAGGGCACTGTTGTACTTACAATATTCTCTTAGTGTGACACTTCATATATGCATACAGTATTGTATGTTATACTATCATATTATTATAAATGCCTACAATTCACATCTATATACAGAACCATAAAGTACATGATGAGTTGGAAAATATAATTACTGTGATATGTTAAATCACTAAAAGCAATATTACAGTGTCAGTAAGCAAATCTCAATATATATATATATATATATATATATATATATACTACTCACAAAAAGTTAGGGATATTTAGCTTGTGGGTAAAATTTCGGGATGAACCTAAAATGTACTCTAACCTTTGCAGGTGAACTTAATGTGACCCTTCTCTAAACTTGAATGCACATGTCCAAATGTTCAATGTTTCAGTACTTTTTGCACAACTTGCTGTTCTCTAACAAGGAGCTTAACAGCAAAATTCACAACAGTTGTTTGATCCATGAATCGCCCACTAAATTTCCTGGTATTGGTATTTAAACAGCCTTCCTCATCATGCTGTTCACATTTTGACATCATGAGACCATGGGCGTAGCTAACGGCTCATGGGCCCTGGTGTAAGAGTTCAGCTTGGGCCCCCCTTCCCTCAGTGCTTTGTGTGTCTTCTTATGCAGCACAAGGGTCCTTGGGCCCCCTCAGGCTCCTGGGCCTGGTAGCGACTGCTACCTCTGCACCCCCTATAGTTACACCCATGCATGAGACCAAGACGACACATAACAATTGATCAACAGTACCTCGCTATTGCAAGGCGTTAAGCAGGATGTTCTCAGATGGAAGTAGCCACTGAGCTTAGAGTGACACAGAGTGTCATCAGCAGGTTGCAGCAGAGATACAGAGAGAATGGAAGAGTCACAGAAAGGCATAGAAGTGAACGTCCTTTGGCCGCATCCCACACTGATGACTGCTTTATTGTGAACAATGCCCTGCGGAATCAGATAATGAGTGCCAAACAACTCCAGGCCCATTTAAGGGAGGTGAGAGGCAAGAGGCACCAGGTGTCACATCAGACCATTGAAAACCATTTACCATCAGAATGGTCTGCATGCTAGACGACCTGCAAGGGTACCTGTCCACAGGCATCATCGTTTTGCATGGGCCAGGGAGCATCTACGCTGGATGAGGGACCAGTAGGCCTCAATGCTGTTCATTGATGAAAGTCGATTCAAGCTGAACAAAACTGATGGCCGCCAACGATGTTGGAGACGTCAAGAAGAGCACTATGCATCAGCCAATGTTGTCACCAGATGAGCCTTTGGAGGTGGTGGTGTTACAGTGTTGGTAGCTTTCAACACACTAATATGAATCACAAAAAAACAAATGATAAGTTAAAAAATCTGATTTTATTAAACACTAATCAAAGGATAATATATAGCAAAAAAATGTAAAAATGCAGGACACAGCAGGTACATGGTACCTTCACCCTAACAATACAGTTGTGTTTAAAATTATTCAACCCCCACTGAAATTGAGTGTTTTGGCCAGTTTGACATTGATTTTGATCATTTCAGTCATCTTGTTTACAATTAAATCAAAGAGGCACTTGTAAGTCAGACAAATATAACATAACATTTATAATGAAATAACCACAAATGTCTTTTCTGTGCTCACATCATTATCAGTTTTATTCAACCCCCAAGTGACATTCAGTCTAAGTACTTAGTACAACATCCTTTTCCAGTTATAACAGCTTTTAAACGTGAAGCATAGCTTGACACAAGTGTCTTGCAGCGATCTACGGGTATCTTCCCCATTCTTCATGGGCAAAAGCCTCCAATTCAGTCACATTCTTAGGCTTGCGCGCTGCAACTGCTTTCTTTAAGTCCCACCAGAGGTTCTCAATCGGATATAAGTCTGGTGACTGCGATGGGCACTTCAAAATGTTCCAGCCTTTAATCTGCAACCATGCTCGAGTGGACTTGGAGGTATGCTTGGGATCATTGTCCTGTTGAAAGGTCCAACGTCTCCCAAGCCTCAGGTTTGTGACGGACTGCATCACATTTTCATCCAATATCTCCTGGTACTGAAGAGAATTCATGGTATCTTTCACACGCTGAAGCTTCCCTGTACCTGTAGAAGCAAAACAGCCCCAAAGCATGATTGACCCCCCGCCATGCTTCACAGTAGGCAAGGTGTTTTTTTCTTCATAGGCCTTGTTCTTCCTCCTCCAAACATAGCGTTGATCCATGGGCCCAAACAGTTCTAATCAGTCCACAGAACACTATCCCAAAACTTTTGTGGTTTGTCCACATGACTTTTGGCATACTGCAGTAGACTCTTCTTATTCTTTGGAGACAGCAAGGGGGTGCGTCTGGGAGTTCTGGCATGAAGGCCTTCATTACGCAGTGTGCGTCTTATTGTCTGAGCTGAAACTTCAGTACCCGCATCTGACAAATCTTTTTTCAGTTCCTCAGCAGACACAAGGGGACTTTTCTCCACTTTGCGCTTTAGGTAGCGCACAGCAGTCGAAGTCAGCATCTTCTTTCTGCCACGACCAGGTAGCGTTTCAAGAGTGCCCTTTGCCTTGAATTTGCGAATGATGCTTCCTATGGTGTCTCTTGGTATGTTTAACATCTTTGCAATCTTCTCATAGCCATTTCCCTTCCTGTGAAGAGAAATCACCTCTTCTCTTGTCTTCCTGGACCATTCTCTTGACTTCACCATGTTTGTAAACACACCAGTAAATGTCTAGAAGGAGCTGAGTATCACAGTCATTTTAAATCTGCCTAATTGGTGCTTATTATGCTTGATTGCTGCTCCTTGACATCCACAGGTATTTTCAATACCTGATCGAAAACACTTGAATGAACCTCTGTTCTTAAGAGTGGTCGTCTTTAAGGGGTTGAATAATTGTGTCAGTGAAGAAATCACAAAAAAAAAACATTTAATACTGTATTACAAAAACAATTGATGTCATTTTAGTTGCATTTGGTTCTTCAAAAAGTCCTTGTAAGATTTCATTCTGAACACAATTACAAATGTACACTAAATTCCCTAAAACCCTTTACAGCATTGGGGGTTGAATAATTTTGAACACAACTGTACATACTATAAGGAATGCCCAATGCCTAATTAGAAAAATAATATGCGCACATTTATAGTCACAACATGTGCCCTATACGGCCAATGTGATAAATATAATTGCAGACACAGCTGCTAACCATCAATCATAGGCCGTGGTGGCGTGCAAAAACGTGCAAATAATTACCTAATAGTGACAGGGTTATGGAGATAGGTACAAACGCTCCTCGACGCGCGTTTCGCGTGATCTGCTTCCTCAGGAGGAGTGCATAAAGTACCAGGAAACAGGGGTGTTTAAAAATGCTGGTTCAGCCAATCAGACATTAAAGCGGCAATTACGTGGGCATATGCGATCATATTTCTGGCGCATGGCCAATCCCTCTCCTCCACGTAATGAGTACTTCCGCCCTCACCCCGTGGCCGGCATCCGAAAGGGCAGTCACGTAGTGACCGCCAGTTGCGGATGTCAAACCCAGTGGAAGAAGGACGCAAGGCTACCGGGAGTGTGGAATCGCCATGCGCACCTACGATCACATGACACACAAGGAAGTGAAAGTAAATAAAGTTGCACATTACGGACCTATAATAAATACTTTACTATATACATATATATATGAGAATAAAATATATCTCCTGATGACGATGTGCCATTATTGATAAAGTGCAAAGTGCATATAAATATTAAATGTGAACAACATGAGCATTTACATTGTTAAAGTGACAATGGCATCAATGTACAAAAACATCACAAATATTAAAGTGACAAGTGCAATACCAATAGTGAAACCAAATATTATTTGATATGAAGACCAAAGATTAAACAATGAAAAAAGCAATAAAAAGGAAGTGAATTTTTTTTATACAAGTAATAAATTACAATGTGTGCCAAAAAACAAACAAAAAAAAAACACAAAAAAATATCTATATATATATATATATATATATATAAAGGAATTTTAATTCATAAGGATCGACGTGACCTATTCTCCCTAGTTTGGGTCCGCTCAGTAGCTTGTGCACTGATTGTACTCCTGTTGTTCCCATATTCTCGTGACAACTACTTAACACACCACTCATATAGGATTGACGCATAGAGGAATAAAATTTATGTCATGAGTGTGTCAACTATTGACAACTCTTTGCGGTTGTTTGCGATGCGTTAAACGGGGAAACTACCTGATCGATACAACATCATACCTGATCGTATACACACACTGGATGTTTTAAACCACGTTATTCCAAACAATTTAGGAATGTTAGGTGATTTATCCCCTTTATCGATTAAAACCCGACTCTGCGTCAACTACGTAATTTTCCATGGGAGTTTTGCCATGGATCCCCCTCTGGTATGCCACAGTCCAGGTGTTAGACCCCTTAAAACAACTTTTCCATCACTATTGTGGCCAGAAAGAGTCCCTGTGGGTTTTAAAATTCACCTGCCTATTGAAGTCTATGGCGGTTCGCCCGTTCGCGAACATTTGCGGAAATTCGCGTTCGCTCATCGCGAACGGAAAATTTTATGTTTGCGACATCTCTACTCAAGGCCACATGACAAGTTATTGAGACATTTACATTTTGTGGAGTTATACCCACTACAGTTGTTGGCTTTTATTTCAATAAATTGTTTGAGATTTGGAAATCATTATTGCATGCTTCTACTTTCATGATGTGAGATCACTGTAGCGTGAACTTTTTACATTTTCCATAAATTTCACCCAAAAACCAAATATCCCTAACTTTTTGTGAATATATATATATATATATATATATATATATATATAACTACATTTCATAATTTTTGAGCTTTGATTTTTTGAGGAGGAGAGTTATTTTTACAACATTCACCAGGTTGTATAACTGACATGGTAAGTTAAGTTTGCAGGTCAATACAGATTTACATATGGTTTATGCCTTTTGCACAGTAAGAACACTTTAAAAAATGATTGTTTTGTTGCCCTATTCTAAGAACCATAATCTTTAAATTTTTTCTATCGATGAGGGTTTGTGAAGACCAGTAACAACATTTTTTTTCTTAAATTTTAAAATTTGTGAAGAGGATTTGTGTTTATTTATTTTTTCTTATATATCGTATATAGTGATGTCGCGAACATAAAATTTTCCGTTCGCGAACGTCAAACGCGAACTTCCGCAAATGTTCACGAACGGGCGAACCGGGCGAACCGCCATAGACTTCAATAGGCAGGCGAATTTTAAAACCCACAGGGACTCTTTCTGGCCACAATAGTGATGGAAAAGTTGTTTCAAGGGGACTAACACCTGGACTGTGGCATGCCGGAGGGGGATCCATGGCAAAACTCCCATGGAAAATTACATAGTTGACGCAGAGTTGGGTTTTAATCCATAAAAGGCATAAATCACCTAACAATCCTAAATTTTTTTGAACAACGTGGTTTAAAACATCTAGTGTGTGTATACGATCAGGTATGATGTTGTATCGATCAAGGTTACGGGGTTGTATCGATAAGGGTTACGCCCGCTTCACAGACATTGACAGACCAAACTCCCCTTTTAATGCACCGCAAACAACCGCAAACAGTTCATTTGCACAACCGCAAACTCCCCATTTGCACAAGGTTGGATACCAAGCTAGCCACGTCCCGGTGATGTCATTGAAGGTTTCTTCCTCCACCCAGCCACGTACAACACCAAGGGTCCCCGAAAGGTGAATTGAATTGATTTTTCGAACGGGGATATGGTTAAAAAAACTCTGGCTTCCTCCCCTTTGTTTTTATCCACGGTCACTGCGTCTGCGCCGTGCAATTTACTGTTACACCCGATATGAGTGGTATTTTCTATAGTACTATTCTCATCAGTTTAATCCCTCTAACGTCCCCAATCTGGGGGCCATTTATTGAATAGATTTTTCGAACGGGGAGATGGTTAAAAAAACGCTGGCTCCCTCCCCTTTGTTTTTATCCACGGTCACTGCGCCTGCTCCGTGCAATTTACTAGTGTCACATCCGATATGAGTGGTATTTTCTGTTGTACTATTCTCATCAGTTTAATCCCTGTTACATCCCATATCAGGGATTGCCTTTTTTGAAAAAAAATTTCGTCCGGGTACCTTCCACTGTGGTGTCCCAATAGCGACAAATTTTTTGAAGGCCTCAGACTCCACCAGCTGGTATGGTAAAAGCTGGCGGGCTAAGAGTTCTGTCAAGCCAGCTGTCAGCCGCCGGGGCAAGGGGGTGATTCTGTGACATTGTCTTTTTACGCTCAAATATGTCCTTGACAGACACCTGACTGTGGGCAGATGAGCAGGAACTGCTGAAGGTAAGAGGAGGAGTGGCGGTTGGTTGAGAGGGGGCAGGGAGGACAGCAGTGGTTGACGTGGCTGAAGATGCTGGACCAGGAGGAGCATGGTGGCTTTGAGTTTGTGTGCTGCTTGTACTCATGTGTTGATCCCATAGGCGTTTGTGATGTGAGATCATGTGCCTTCGCAAAGCAGTTGTACCAAGGTGGGTGTTGGACTTCCCACGACTCCCACGTTTCTTTTGGCACAGGTTGCAAACGGCATTGCTGTTATCAGAGGCAGACACACAAAAAAAATGCCACACTGCTGAGCTTTGCAATGACGGCATTCGGTGGTGGCAACAGCATGCATTGACTGGCGTGCTGTCTGGCTGACCCCAGGTGCCGATACATGCTGTCTGACTGTGCCACTAACTCCTTGCGACAACCTCCCCCTGCTTCCAACTCGTCTCCTCATTCTCTCTGTCTCCCCTTCTGAACTTTCCCCCTCTTCTTCTCTTCGAGCAGGCACCCACGTGGCATCCGTGGACACATCGTCATCATCAACCGCTTCACTTGTATCTGACTCCTCAGCAAAGGAAGCAGGAGCGGGTACAACATCATCATCATCATCATCACACTGTACGTCCATGTGTGTAATCCTGCCTGACTGAGACATATCCCTGTAATCTACATCATCTGGAAATAATGGTTGCGCATCACTAATTGCATCCAACTGATGTGTAAATAACTCCTCTGACGGATCAAGTGAAGCGGCTGTGGTGGCTGTGGTGGTAGTGGCAGTGGTGGCGGCGGGCTGGTGCGTGGTAACTTGAGAGCAGGTGACCGAAGCTGAGCTGGAGGAGGATGGTGCGTCAAGGTTCTTAGTGGAAGCTGTTGAAGATTGGGTGTCCTGTCTAAGCCAGTCAACTATGTCCTCAGAATTTTTCGGGTTCAGGGTACGTGGCCTCTGAACACTAGGCATTATTCCAGGGACAGTGGAAATCACAGCACCACGACCACGACGGCCCCTGCGGGTTGGCCTGCCTTTGCCTGTCATTTTTTTTAGATAAGTAGTACTACGCGTACTAGGTACTGTGCCACCCGGTATGAGTGGTGGGCACTGGCAGTGGGCACACTACAGTCAGTGGAAGTGGGCCTGACACACACTGGCAGCAGGCAAGCAACTGAATTTAGACTACTGTCTAAAAATGAAATGCCTTATTTATCGGCAAGCTACTGTGCCACCCGGTATGAGTGGTTGGCACTGGCAGTGGGCACACTACAGTCAGTGGAAGTGGGCCTGACACACACTGGCAGCAGGCAAGCAACTGAATTTAGACTACTGTCTAAAAATTAAATGCCTTATTTATCGGCAAGCTACTGTGCCACCCGGTATCAGTGGTTGGCACTGGCAGTGGGCACACTACAGTCTGTGGAAGTGGGCCTGACACACACTGGCAGCAGGCAAGCAACTGAAATTACACTAAAGTGTAAAAATTAAATGCCTTTTTTTATGCAAAGTCCTGTGCCAGCCGGTATGAGTGGTGTGCACTGGCAGTGGGCACACTACAGTCAGTGGAAGTCAGCCTGACACACACTGGCAGGCAACTAACCTTAGATTAAAGTGTAAAAATTAAATGCGTTTTTTTGATGCAAAGTCCTGTGCCACATGGGATGACAGGGGTGGGCACTGGCAGTGGGCACACTACAGTCTGTGGGCCTGCAGCTCCTCACACACAGGCAGGCCTTAAAGCAGAGATCAGATGAGTCTTTCAGGACTGGAGTGGACACTGAATTCACTAGCCTAGCTATCGATTTCCCTATTAAATCAACAGCAACTACACTCTCCCTCCTCTCACTAAGACTGCAAATTCCAAATGAATCTAAAATGGATGCTGTTCAGGAGGTGGGAGGGTCTGGGATGGAGGGTATGCTGCTGATTGGCTGGAATGTGTCTGCTGACTGTGAGGTACAGGGTTAACGTTTGCTCAATGATGATGTATAGGGGGCGGACCGAACATCGCATGTGTTCGCCCGCTGTGGCGAACGCGAACAAGCTATGTTCGCCGGGAACTGTTCGCCGGCGGATAGTTCGGGCCATTTCTAATCGTATATATATATATATATATATATATATATATAGCGCTTTTTAAGTTCCACAAGAGGATTTTGCTCATTCAATCTTTCAGTTGATCACATAATACACTATAGTACTTCTGTGTTGCTCTGTGTTATGTCTGTCAATGTTAGGCTCACAGGCACTTACAGTTGTGTTCAAAATTATCCAACCCCAAATGCTGTAAAGGGTTTTAGGGAATTTAGGAGGTCACTGGTGAGCTGCTTGTGAGTCAGGCCTTACGCTCCCGTAATGCCCAACGGCTCCTGGTATCGCCCATACGGCACAGGTAGGTTGAGTGGTAGGGCCTCGGGCTACTTGAGGGACCTTGCCGTGGTGTCCGAGCTTAAGACATGTCCTCCTAGTAGGATATGTCGAACTAACCCCTCAATTTTATCAGTGTGAGGGTTTAGTATTGCCGCAGAGTGCACCTGCTTTTGCTATGGTTATGTTTTTGATTGTTCTCCACATCCACATTATCGCTATCGTATGTAGGATGGTTATTGTGGTACTTGTAGTCCGTTGCTGGCATCTTCCATTGTATGCATTTTTTGCTGTTGATTGCCCCTAGCAACGGACTACAAGTGCAGGATGTGCTCCCCTAGATACATGCACAACTGCATATGGGTTGAGCATATCCTACTTGTTAAACACCACACCACTTTTTCTAATGGATTGGATAATAAATGTGGTGCAAGGGTTAAACATTTGTCTCTGACTTATTTTGGCTCACTTTGAGATAAATCTTTACGCCAGAACTGTGGCATAATTTTGGTGCAAAATGGATCATTTAGGCCCCAGGCTATTTCCCCATGAAGCCCTATCCCCTTATCAAGAAAGTCAGAAAAAAGTGTAGAAATCCTAGATGTACCAAAATGAGCCACTTCTTAGAGAGATTTGTGGCAGACAGACACATTAAATCTGGGTCACTGCACAAAAAACACAGCATAAAATGCAGAAAAAAAACAAACAAAAACAAACAAACCCAAAACTCTTGCATTTCATGCGTGTGGGTCCCTAGGAAGTCCTTGTATTGCTTTGTAATTCGTTTGGTTCATTATCCATCTGCACTGTCAGGCACTGTTACATCAATTTTGTAGTATTTGATTGAATCGGAGCAGAAAGTATAGTTCTATAATTGTACACACTTTATCAATAAACACCACTCACCCACCCATACAAACCCATGCTATACACTGTCTCTGTGGGGTGTACAATGGTCCCAATCATGTAAATTGGTTGGACTTGTAAAGTTATGTTATTTCTATGCTATGAAGCATCGATTATCATGTGCCAACTTTGGCTACCATGTATGGCCTTGATTAAGCTGTGAATATTTTTTCATTAATCCTTGCCATGTGAGCCACATACAGGTCAAGCAACAGTAATTAATCTCTATACAGCCACCATGTTGGCCTGATAGAGCTGTTTTTGACCCTGCCATGTGATTGACGTACAGGCGGCACAACTGTAAATGATCCCTATACTACCACCATGTTTCCTTGCTTGAGCTCTTGATGGCCAACATACAGATCGGTGGGGCAACTATAAATGATCCATCCATCAAATGCATAATTTTTTATTGCAGTAAAAGGCATGACAACACAGTGGAACACCTGCCGAGATCAATATTGTCATGAGTAGATGGACCAGCTCAGTAGTGGGGATGGCATACTAAACAAAAGGTCATACATCCATAACTGCCAGTTGAGATTTCTAAAGGATGTCATGGACCTTTTAAAGTAAGTTAATGATTTTTTAAAAAGAAGTTAAAATACGTAGTTCACATTTTTAATTAGAACAAGGCGACCAGTTTTGCTTAAAAACAGTGATGTCATATTGTTTTCTGTAAAAGTAGCAATGAGGGCATGTTAAGTACTGTATAAAACACCATGGTGTGTACCATAATTCCATTCACTACTTCCAGAAGAAATTAGACTTGCTATGGGGAACAGCACCAGCATGGATGTTATATGGTGTACCTCAGAGGCCTAGAGTGCATATCATAATTCCATGCGTCATTTCCACAAATAATTAGTGTTGCTGTCTGCAACAGTCCCAGCATGGAAGAATGTATGCACTCCAGAGGCCTGGGGTGGATATCATACTTCCATATGTTACTTTATTCAAAAAAGCTTTTTTCATTTTAGGAAAAAAGGGATGAAAGCTCAAGCGCTGCCTCTGATACCCCCAGATATAAGGCAATTATCCTATAAGTCAATGTTCGACCCTTTAAATAGGCTTGAGACACAAATTAGATAATACATAAGCCAGCACCTCATCTGCAGACAGCTGTTTTTTGGGTGATTGCCCCTCATCAGTGCAGAGCAGAGTACTGGCTTAACTTGGTGAGAGGCCTAAATCAGGATTTGGGGGTTATTATCTCTCCTTTGGGAGAGCTCCATAGTTGGTATGAGAAGGCTTATAGGCCATACTTGCCTCGCTGGAATTCTGGAAAGAAAGGGATGCAAATTAGCTCTTAACAAGCTCTTACTCTAATGCCACCAGATGTAAGGCAGCTATCCTGTAAGTCAATTATTGACCCTTTAAATATACCTTGAGACATGACATGGATAATGAATAAGCCAGCACCTCATCTGCAGAAAGCTGTTTTGGGGCAATTGCCAGAGCACTTTCTTTCCATTACTTTTGGATTTATGAATTATTTTTCCATTGCAGAACTGTAGACAGTTTTGAGGATCCTGAAGAGGAGGACTCTGAGGAGACCCAACTGGAGACAACAGTGTTTGTATCCCCGGTTCGGGTAGTACCAGCACCCTGACAACTGAAGAACTCACAAATCCTGGGACTTCAGGAGTGGCTGCAGCCAGGTTGTCCTGCACTCCAGCATAAAACAGGGCATGCGGACACTGCTCCCACAACCCATCCAGATACGCCGGCCATGATTAAGATCCATTTGCTCAAATAAATATTTTGGAGCAGTGAAGAAGGTCCTGGTGATATCTTCCTCCAGAGTCTAGCACCCCATCAGGCTGAGTACCACAAGACCGACAGGTATGCTTTCAAAACATGCTTACACAGAGGAGGACTTTGCTACTCCTAACAATTTATGGGACACTTACCATTATTGAGAGTAGTACAGATGTTGGATGCCGTGTCCACAATGCCCTCACTCTTACGAGCCATAGTAAAGTTATCCATCCCAGGACAGGACAGGCTACTATTGGCTGCAATAATATGCACCCCCACTGGCCAGTCATAAATTGGCTCATACCAGCCAGCTCCAAGTGGACACAGTCATTCAGAGGATAGATTGGGAACACCAGATCCATCTACCTCTCTGACCCGTGAAATGTTTGACTTTGGAATTTATTTTTCAAGTGAGTATTCTATACAGGGTGTGTGCTGTTTAACATTGTATGTTTGAGCCATGTTTGGGTAACTGTTTTGTTTATTGCTTATAAAGTTTCTAAATGAAAATGTCTGCTGTCATTTGTTTTGGGATTGTTGGGTTGGTTGATTGTGTTGAAACTTTGCAATTGATAACCTATTCTCAAGATAGACCATCAATATCAGATAAATATTGGAACCACACCATGCAACCCTGCCAATCAGCTGTTCAGTTGTTCCAGTGCAGGAGCTACAGAAAAATAGGTGGTCTGCAGTGATGCTTGGTGTTGGACTAACACCAATCTGAGATCAATGGCAAGTATGGGTCATCAATATTGACATATCGTACAACCTCGAGGTTGGTTGTGTAGGTGGGCTGCATATAATGGGAGCAAATACAGTGGACTCAGTAGGAAACATATGTATCTAAGGTGTTGTAGCCATTACAGTTTTTTTTAGCTAACCCCTTAAAGCCACAATATAGTTTTCTTTTGATGGCTTCCATACCTAGAAAACAAAATTAATAGATCATATTTACCTTTTCATGTGTCCAAAAGTTTGATGATATGAGGCATATCAACCCTATAAAAGTTTTTATTTTATTTTATTTCAATTCTTTTACTTTAGCCTTTTTTATTTTTTAGACCCATTTTTGGTATTATTGCATTCTTGATTTTTGTTTGTCATCATATTTACATATTTGTTTTATCGCAGTATGTCTTTTTCTTGCATGTGTGACAAACATAAAAATTTTTGTGTTTCCTATATTCATGTACAGTGCTTCAAAGAGTTAATGTAGTCTGCTGGCCAGTCGATGACATCCTGCTGGTTTATAGCCTCACATTTTTTCTCTAGGCAAGGCAAGTGTAGGATTATGGGTCTTTAGGCCCCATCTTGCCTTTGTTTGAATAGACTGAAAATGAGCCTGATACCATCTATGTCCAATCACCAAATGGATTGTCTGGAGGGAAGGACACATCTGATAACATTATTTGCTAAACATATGATTGGACAAAGGAAATATACAGTTGTGTTCAAAATTATTCAACCCCCAATGCTGTAAAGGGTTTTAGGGAATTTAGTGTACATTTGTAATTGTGTTCAGAATGAAATCTTACAGGGACTTTTTAAAGAACCAAATGCAACTAAAATGACATCAATTGTTTTTGTAATACAGTATTAAATGTTTTTTTTATGATTTCTTAATTGACACAATTATTCAACCCCTTAAAGACGACCACTCTTAAGAACAAAGGTTCATTCAAGTGTTTTCGATCAGGTATTGAAAACACCTCTGGATGTCAAGGAGCAGCAATCAAGCATAATAAGCACCAATTAGGCAGATGTAAAATGACTGTGATACGCAGCTCCTTCTAGACATTTACTGGTGTGTTTACAAACATGGTGAAGTCAAGAGAATGGTCCAGGAAGACAAGAGAAGAGGTGATTTCTCTTCACATGGCTATAGTAGATTGCAAATATGTTAAACATACCAAGAGACACCATGGCAGAAAGAAGATGCTGACTTCGACTGCTGTGTTCTACCTGAAGCGCAAAGTGGAGAAAAGTCCCCGTGTGACTGCTGAGGAACTGAAAAAAGATTTGTCAGATGCGGGTGCTGAAGTTTCAGCTCAGACAATAAGGCGCACACTGCGTAATGAAGGCCTGCATGCCAGAACTCCCAGGCGCACCCCCTTGCTGTCTTCAAAGAATAAGAAGAGTCAACTGCAGTATGCCAAAAGACATGTGGACAAACCACAAAAGTTTTGGGATAGTGTTCTGTGGACTGATGAAACAAAATTAGAACTGTTTGGGCCCATGGATCAACGCTATGTTTGGAGGAGGAAGAACAAAGCCTATGAAGAAAAGAACACCTTGCCTACTGTGAAGCATGGCGGGGGGTCAATCATGCTTTGGGGCTGTTTTGCTTCTACAGGTACAGGGAAGCTTCAGCGTGTGCAAGGTACCATGAATTCTCTTCAGTACCAGGAGATATTGGATGAAAATGTGATGCAGTCCGTCACAAACCTGAGGCTTGGGATACGTTGGACCTTTCAACAGGACAATTAACCTAAGCATACCTCCAAGTCCACTAGAGCATGGTTGCAGATTAAAGGCTGGAACATTTTGAAGTGGCCATCGCAGTCACCAGACTTAAATCCGATTCAGAACCTCTGGTGGGACTTAAAGAAAGCAGTTGCAGCGCGCAAGCCTAAGAATGTGACTGAACTGGAGGCTTTTGCCCATGAAGAATGGGCGAAGATACCCGTAGATCGCTTCAAGACACTTGTGTCAAGCTATGCTTCACGTTTAAAAGCTGTTATAGCTGGAAAAGGATGTTGTACTAAGTACTAAGATTGAATGTCACTTGGGGGTTGAATAAAACTGATAATGATGTGAGCACAGAAAAGACATTTGTGGTTATTTCATTATAAATGTTAAGTTATATTTGTCTGACTTACAAGTGCCTCTTTGATTTAATTGTAAACAAGATGACTGAAATGATCAAAATCAATGTCAAACTGGCCAAAACACTCAATTTCAGTGGGGGTTGAATAATTTTAAGCACAACTGTAGGGTGAGGGTGTGGGAAAAGTTTAAAATAAACCCACCTCGATATGTGTGAGGGAGAGTCTGTGTGTGAAGCTATGCTGTAACATCAAACTACAGTTATCTGGATAAAGGAGCAGATGAAGGAGTGAGTGAAAGGTGGTGTCTGGTGTAGTGTAATTTTTAATGAAAAGTATTGGAAAGTATTTTCTGACAAAATTCCAATTTGTATTTCACTCTTTCTAAGCTCATGAGCCTGCTTCATTCATTCCCTGAACACCCCCGGCGATCTGATATTGATGACCTATCCTGTGGATAGGTCATCAATATTAAAAGCCCAGAGAACCCCTTCAAATGTATGTAGCCTTTGTACTATAGCAGTGTTCCAGGTAGGGGTGGGAGGGAGGTTGCAACATTCCTTCAACGTTCTATGTAGGAGAAACTAAACAAAGTCAGAATGCAATATCTCCTATTGGCCTTTGCCAGAGAAACTACACTGGATGTTGGCAGGGAGCAGCAATGGACCCTCCCTCTTCCAGTGGATGCCAATGTGCTGCTGGATTACTCCCTGAGGGCTCACTCAAGGGATTTCTTGTCTCCCTGGTTCGCAAATCTAGTAATAATTTATATCAATAACATAAAGTTAGTGACCTAGACGCAAGTACCCTATTGCTTTTTATTGAGAATTTACAACACATCATATAAAAAAAGCTTCAAATATATAGTTAACTATTAAAACAATGGAGTGCCATGAGCCAAAACTGCGTGAAATGCACTGGTAGATGCAAGAAGAGTACTTGGGGACACAATGTTACTTGAGCAGTAATTAATAAAATCTAGTTAAAGGCTAAAAAAATGTATGCCACTAGTAGGGATAGATCAATACATGAATTTATTATTTGACCATTTATTGCCATAATTATCTACGTCATCATCCTAAACAATATCATAATAATAATTCTATCATTGAACCCTTTCCTGATGAGCTGAGCGAAGCTGGCCCCCCTTCAATCAGCACAAATAAAAACTTCAGTGTGTTTCTTTAGTGCTACGTTTGTGCTGTTTTGTGCCGCAAAAATTAACATTTGTGCTGCTTTTATTTTAAAGATAATAGCAATTGTTTGTTTCAACATGATGACATCATCAGCCCCCCTACAACAGCAAAAAGACATGAAACTTGCTGGATGGTTAGTGCTACGTTTGTGCTGGTTTGTGCTGTTTAAATCTCCATTTTACCTCCTTTTGTTTTCGAGTTATTAACCGTTTATTGAAAGGTCATCAAAGGTCACCCAGCCCCCCATCACAGCCAAAAGACACGAAACTGGGCCGGTTGGTTAGTGCTACGTTTGTGCTGGTTTGTGCCAGTTAAATCTACTTTCTACCTCCTTTCGTTCTCGAGTTAATAACCTTTATTGAAAGGTCACCAAAGGTCACCCAGCCCCCCATCACAGCCAAAATACATGAAACTGAGCCGGTTGGTTAGTGCTACGTTTGTGCACGTTTGTGCCATTTAAATCTCCATTCTACCTCATTTCGTTTTCAAGTTATTAACCATTTATTGAAGGGTCACCAAAGGTCACCTAGCCCCCCAACACAGCCAAAAGACAAGAAACTGGGCTGGTTGGTTAGTGCTACGTTTGTGCTGGATTGTGCTGTAGAAATTAACATTTGTGCTGCTTTTATTTGTAAGATAATAGCAATTGCTTTGTTTTGTTTCTTTTCCTGTGATGATTTCCCCCCTCTGCCCCTTCAATCAGCACAAACAATACCGATATGCAATACCGATATGCCCACATTGTCTGAGATGGGACAACCTCTTTAATAAGGATATCTCTATGTTTGGGTTTATTTGTTCTTCATTTGTCATTGATGTTCATGAAAACTTTATGATCTATAGTTTGTAAAATGATTTGTATAATGGAAATGTTTGAGACACATTTTACTATTCTACTTCTTGATAGTTAGTATTTAGGTTTTTGGCTGTAGATATAATCATTCTTACTTCAAGTGATGTTAGTCCACATTAACTTGTCTTACTACCTGTGTAAAGTGAGTATGGTTCAGCTCTGTTAATGGAGTTCATAAAATTAAGCAGCACAAATTATCATTTTTACAGCACAAATGCAGCACTAACCAACCAGCCCTGTTTCTTGTCTTTTGAAAACAAAAGCAAAACAAAACAATTGCTATTATCTCACAAATAAAAGCAGCACGAATGTTAGTTTCTACAGCACAAACCAGCACAAACGTAGCACTAACCAACCAGCCCGGTTTCGTGTTTTTTTGCTGTGATGGGGGGCTGGGTGACCTTTTATGACTTTCAATAAATGGTTAATAACTCGAAAACGAAAGAGGTAGAATGGAGATTTAAACGGCACAAACCAGCACAAACGTAGCACTAACCATCCAGCAAGTTTCATGTCTTTTTGCTGTTGTAGAGGGGCTGGTGATGTCATCATGTTAAAACAAACAATTGTTTGTTTGCTATTATCTTTGAAATTAAAGCAGCACAAATGTTAATTTTTGCGGCACAAAACATCACAAACGTAGCACTAAAGAAACACACTGGAGTTTTTGTTTGTGCTGATTGGAGGAGGGCAACTGGACTTGCTGGAGACTTGTTGAAATTGTTTCACTCGTTCTTCCAACGAGCTTTCTCAATTCTTACTTCAAGTTTTGTCAGTCCACATTAACTTGTCTTACTACCTGTGTAAAGTGAGTATGCTTCAGCTCTGTTAATGGAGTTCATAAAATTAAGCAGCACAAATGATCATTTTTACAGCACAAATGCAGCACTAACCAATCAGCCCAGTTTCTTGTCTTTTGGCTGTTGCAGGGGGGGGGGGGAGAATCATCATCAAAAAAGCCACAAAACAATTGCTATTATCTTACAAATAAAAGCAGCACAAATGTTAATTTCTACAGCACAAACATAGCACTAACCATCCAGCAAGTTTCATGTCTTTTTGCTGTGGTAGGGGGGCTGGTGATGTCATCATGTTGAAACAAACAATTGCTATTATCTTTTAAATAAAAGCAGCAAGAATGTTAATTTTTGCGGCACAAAACAGCACAAACATAGCACTAATGAAACACACTGGAGTTTTTGTTTGTGCTGATTGAAGGGGGGGAGGGGGAAATCATCATAAGAAAAGCAACAAAACAAAGCAATTGCTATTATCTTACAAATAAAAGCAGCACAAATGTTAATTTCTACAGCACAAACCAGCACAAACGTAGCACTAACCAACCAGCCCAGTTTCGTGTCTTTTGGCTGTGATGGGGGGCTAGGTGACTTTGGTGACTCTTCAATAAATGGTTAATAACTCGAAAATGAAATGAGGTAGAATAGAGATTTAAATGGCACAAACGAGCACAAACGTAGCACTAACCAACCGGCTCAGTTTCATGTCTTTTGGCTGTGATGGGGGGCTGGATGACCTTTGGTGACCTTTCAATAAAGGTTAATAACTCGAGAACGAAAGGAGGTAGAAAGTAGATTTAAATGGCACAAACCAGCACAAACGTAGCACTAACCAACCGGCCCAGTTTCGTGTCTTTTGGCTGTGATGGGGGGCTGGGTAATCTTTGGTGACCGTTCAATAAACAGTTAATAACTCGAAAACAAAAGGAGGTAGAATGGAGATTTAAACGGCAAAAACCAGCACAAACGTAGCACTAACCATCTAGCAAGTTTCATGTCTTTTTGCTGTTGTAGGGGGGCTGGTGATGTCATCATGTTGAAACAAACAATTGCTATTATCTTTAAAATTAAAGCAGCACAAATGTTAATTTTTGTGGCACAAAACAGCACAAACGTAGCACTAAAGAAACACACTGACGTTTTTGTTTGTGCTGATTGAAGGGGGCCAGCTTCACTCAGCCAGCAATTTTTGCGGTTTAATTTTTTCCCTCCCTGCCTTCCTGGAGCGATAACTTTTTTACTTTTACATTCACATACCCTTATTTTTGCAGGACAAGTTGTACTTTCTAATGCCACCATTTAATATTTTACTTGATCAGTCCTACCAGAAATTACACCTGGTTTAACACCTTAAGGACCTTGTCATAAAAGGGTTCTCCAGGAATTAAGAAAATAAAAATACTTAAATATTATTTTATAATAAATATATTCCCAAATACCTTTCTTTAGTTAGAATGGCAAGTTTTATCTATGTAGCAATCATTAGCAGAACTAAAATGGGTGCTGTCCTACCAGTACACACAAAACATGTGCTAATCACACAGGAGGACAAATTACTTCACAACACTGAGCTAAAGAGCTGCCTCATCATCCTCTCTGCTCTGTGGGAATGGAAATGATGAGGAGACATGAAGTACAGAGAGGTGGGTGGGGGTTATGAGCAGCAGCACTTGTATAGAGTCTCCATTACCACATCTCCATATCACCACAGTCTGTCCTGTCCATCCTCTCTGTACTTCATGTCTCCTCTGAACTAAATTCCCCAGAGCATCAGCTAAAGTTCTTATCAGCTGTACTCAGGATCATAATTACTGACAAGTAGAGCAGAGAGGATGATTAGGCAATTCTTTACCTCAGTGTTGTGGAGTAACTTGTACTCCTGTATGATTAGCACAGATTCTGTTTGTACTGGTAGAGCGGCCATTTTTTATCCCCTGATGATTGCTCTGCCGACAAAACGAGCCATAAAATATAATGAAAGGTATTTGGAAATATATTTATTATAAAGTAATATTTAAGTATTTTCATTTTCTTAATTCCGTAGAACCCCTATAAGGACCGGGTCGTTTTTTGAAACTTGACACGTGTCACTTTATGTGGTAATAACTTCGGAATGCTTATACTTATCCCAGCAATTCTAAGATTGTTTTCTCGCTATACATTGTACTTCACGATAGTGAAAAAATTTAATTGATATAATTCACCTTTATTTATTAGAAATCCCAAATTTACAGAAAATTTTGAAAAATTAGCAACTTTCAAAATTTGAATTTATTTGCTTTTAAGGCAAATAGTGATACATCATAAAAGAGTTATTACTTTATATTTCTCATATGTCCACTTTCGAGTTTGCATCATTTTGTAAATGTAATTTTTTTTTGGGATCTTATAAGGCTTAGAATTTTAGAAGCAAATTTTGAAGAAATTTTCAGAAACCCCCCTTTTTAACCTCTTAAGGACACAGGACGTACGGGTACATCATGTGTCCACTCCCTAAACATGGCGCCCGCTCCTGCCTGATGCGGGTGCCAAAGCCGTGGGTAGCCACCTGCTTCTTGAAGCAGACACCAGCAGCTCATGTCCGCGATCAGCATCGCTGCCGATCGCAGACATTTAACCCCTCAGTGTAAAAAAAAAATAAAAAAAAAAAAAAAATTAAAATAAAATTTAAAATAAAATAAAAAAATACACATCATGGGAGTTTCAATGTGCGAAAATGCCCATACTATATAAATATAAAAAAATATTCCCCATACGGTAAGAAAAACTGAAAAAAGCGTCCAAATGGCCGATAAATAGGTGATCAAAAAGTCATACACACCCCAGAATGGTATCAATAAAAATATCAGATTACGACGCAAAAAATTAGCCCCCATACAGCTCCGTACACATAATTACAAAAAAGTTATAGGGGTCAAAATATGGCGACAAAAAAGTAAAACAGATTTTTTCCCACTTTTTAATTTTTTTTTTAAAAACTCAAGAAAACCTATACATATAGGGTTATCGCCGGATTCATACTGACCTGTAGAATAAAACTAACTGGTCAGTTTATCGCATATCGAGCGTCGGAATTTACAAACCCACAAAACTGTGGTGGAATTGCTTTTTTTTTTTGCAATTTCACCCCATTTGGAATTTTTTTCCTGCTTCCCACTACATCAAATGCAAAATACAACTTTTTCCGCAAAAAACAAGCCCTCATATGGCCATGTGAACCGATAAAAAAAAAAAAGTTATGGCTCTGGGAAGGCAGGGAGCGCAAAACGAAAACGCAAAAAAAAAAAACTCTGGTCCTTAAGGGGTTAAGGACCAGTTCAGTTATGAAGTTACTTTGTGGGGCTTACATAGTGGAAACCACCCATAAATGACCCCATTGTAGAAACTACACCCTTCAAGTTAGTCAAAACAGATTTTACAAACTTTTTTTAACCGTTTAGAATTAAAGGAAAAAGGAGGTGACATTTTTTAATTTAACTTTTTTGGCAGATTCTCCATTTTAATTCATTTTTTCCTGTAACTCATCAAGGGTTAACAGCCAAATTAAACTGAATATTTATTACCCTGATTCTGAAATTTACAGAAACACCCCATATGTGATTGTAAACTGCTGTACGGGCACACGGCAGGGTACAGCAGGAAAGGAGCGCCATATGGATTTTGGAGGGCAGATAATTTTAAGTTGTCATATGACATTTATATGACTGTGCACCCTCAGAGTAGAAACTCCCAAAAAGTGACCCCATTTTGGAAATTATAGGGTAGGGTGACACTTGTAGGCCTCATGCACATTACTGTTGTTTGTTTCCGCGTCCGTTCCGTTTTTTTTCACGGAGAGGATGCTTCCCCATTCATTTCAATGGGTCTATCAAAAAATGCGGATGGTCAACCATTTTTGATCTGCATCCGTGGTCCGTGTTTACATTCCGTCAAAAAAATAGAGCATGTCCTATTTTTCTGACATTTGCGGACAAGTATAGGCATTATTGCAATGGATCTGCCCAAAAAACGGATCCAAAAAAAAGGTCCGTCATCAGTTTTTTTGGGCGGACGCAAAACACCAACGATCGTGTGCATGAGGCCTTATTGGTACTATTTTGTGGTATATATATATGACTTTTGATTGCTCTATATTAGGCCTTTTGTGGGGCAAGGTAACAAAAAATTGCTGTTCTGGCACAGTTTTTATTTTTTGTTTTTTACGGTGTTCACCTGACATGTTAGATCATGTCCTATTTTTATAGAGCATGTTGTTATGGAGGCGACAATATCAAGTATGTCTACTTTTGCTTTTCTTTTGTTTCAGTTTATAATAACATAATAAAGCATTTTTTTTAAAAATCATGTTTTTGTGTCTCCTTTTTCTAAAGGCCATATTATTTTTATTTTTCAGGCGATTATCTTGCATACAGTAGGGGCTCAGTTTTTGGGCATGAGGTGACAGTTTGATTGGTGCTAGTGAAGGACCAACATCGGCCGGCACTATCAAATGTTCGCGAACTTCAAGTTCGCGGTGGACCCTATTCACTTTAATAGAAGGCGAACCTGAAAAACCTTCAGATCATATTTGCAGCCAACAAATACTTACTATAAGTACACAAATAGCCCCACAACATGGACAGTTACATACCAGAGGGGGATAAATGGCAAAAATTCCCACAAAAATATGTATTTTAATCATGGGACATTTTTATGAGTCTTAAAGGGAAACTCTCGAAAATCTGCCCTGCAGAAAGCCTAGAGAAATTTTATTTCCTATATGTTTGATGTATACAAATGTGCAGCACTCCACGTTTTTGTATCCTGCAGAGTCCAGTAAAAAAATGCATATGTTAACATATATTTTTTTTCTACTATTGAACTTTATGGTGAAAGGACGCCACTGTGCGGCACCAGTCTGAGGCATGTGTTAATGCATGCATTTTTGGTATGCATTAAATGGATGGCAAAATAGGATGTGAACCCAGCCCTAGTATTAGAATAAGCACCAGTACACAGCGGAGAAGGGAGGCCGCCATCTGCTGACAGAGTGCTACCTGGTCCTGGTGGTCAGGGATGAGGATTGCGTTTCCCAAGGATCATTTTTCTACTGGGAAATACAGGGCATAGTCTAATACACTAGAATCTATAAGATATAAAGAAATTAGCCCTACCTCTGAATAATAATACAATTAGGTGGTCATTTATTATATAGAAATACATCTATGTTAGGCAAAGGTCCTTAGCACTGCAATATGCATATTTTTTCAGCTCATGACAGGTCTAAAAAAGGTGTCGTGGGCAGGGAAAGGGATACAGTTATGGCCATCCAATTATTGGATACCTACGCCATGCATTTACCGGATAAAACCTCTGTTTTGTTACATGGAACTTGGGACATGATTAAGAGGGATTGCGCCGCTAGAGTTGAAATTCTTGGACCGGCGCAAGACGAACCACAGCTAAAGCATTTGTTGCCACAAATGTTTTTTTAATCAACAATGAAAGTCGAAGGTTCGAAGACGATCCTACAGGCGATCCGGCGGCGTTATTACCATTACCCTCTGAGCATTTTCTGGGAAACCAAACTCTGTGGGTTCCGGGGGGAGTATGGTTGCAAACTAATTGACCGAAGGGAACCACCAGGAGTGGAGCCTGCAGCTTAATTTGACTATGCATGCGAAACCTCACCCGGCCCGGACATGGAAAGGATTGACAGATTGATACCTCTTTCTCGATTCAGTTGGTGGTGGTGCATGGCCGTTGTGAGTGGGTGGATCGATTTGTGTGGTTTATTCCGATAACCAAAGAGACTCCTCCATGCTAAGCAGTTACGTAACCCCTGGCTGCCTTCAGCCTTATGAACGTGACAACGGCACAGTGGTTGGTGGAGTGGAGGACAATTGGGAGGAGAGAGAAGAAGGAGAAGAGGCAGGACATGGAGCAACGGGAGTGTGGCTTTGTGGGTTCTGATGGTGTTGTTTTCACTGGGCTCGGTGATGGGAGGCCAGGTGTCTTCTTAAGGCAGTCGTCCCTAGGTGAGTGTTGGGCTTACCGAGACTTATGCATTGACAGCACAGGCTGCAGATGGCAACACTATTTTTTAGCAGCTGACAGGTTACAAAAAGCCCACACTGCGGAGCCATGTGCCGGAGTCCTGGGAGCGCCAGATCTGACTGCATGGTGTATAACTTGCTCCAAATACATCTGCACTCTGCTTTTGGCCTCTGGTGCACTTCGAGTTCTGCTTGCTTCTCCTCTTTCTCCTCCCTTTCTGCTGCTTCGTCTCTCCCTCTGAACTCCCCTCCTCTTTCTCTCTTGTGGGAACCCATGTGACATCCATCGACACGTCAGCATTGTCAACTCCCCCACCACTGACATTAGAGATCTCGGAGTAGGCAGCAACAGCGGGGACCTCATTCCTTGGGCTGATCTGGGTGCTGTCGTCAGACCGCTGGGTGGTGGCCATTGCTACCTCCTCTTTCTCATCTGATGCCAAGAATGGCTGCGCTTCGGTAAGGTCTGGGAATGAATGGGAAAATAACTGTGACTTGAGTGGAGGGGCTATGGTGGTGGTGTCTTTGGGAGTGCACACAGCAGAAGGTGCAGATACAGAGTATGTGGAGCGTGCAGAAGTGGAAGGCTGAGTGATCCACTCAACCAACTCTGGTGCGTTCTTTGACGTAATCGCACGCACCTTCTCCAACTTCCCACTCCAGCTCCCTAGAGAAGAGCAGTATTATGTGGAAACAGGTATATCGCACCCCTCAATAAATATTTTGTGGAATCAGGTATATAGGAGACAAAAATGAATATTTTGTAGAATCAGGTATATCGCAGGCCCAAATAAATATTTCATGTAATCAGGTATATCGCAGGCCTAAATAAATATTTAGTGGAATCAGGTATATCACACCCCTTAATAAATATTTCATGTAATCAGGTATATAGGAACCCTATATCAATATTTAGTGGAATCTGGTATATAGCAGGCCTCAATCAATATTTGGTGGAAGAAGGTATATAGCACCCCTCAAAAATAGTTTTTCCAATACCGCTTGTCCATCTATCTAGCTGCGGTATCGCAGAAGAACCACAAACAGCTGCTGCACAATACAAATGCGCTATAATATACTTTTTACTATGTTCGAAAGTATATTATAATCACACCCCTGAATTTTTTTTTATGGGGGGGGGGGGCAAAGGTATATCACACCAGTTGCAATTAGTTATTTCAATAGCGTTTGTCCCTCTATCTAGCTGCAGTATCGCAGCAGAACCGCACACAACTGCTGCACAATACAAATGCACTATAATATGCTTTCTATGTTAGAAAGTATACTATAAGTATATCACACCCTCCGTATCGATAGCACACCTATACCAGTCCTTAAAAGGATTTTTGTGGCCCTATTAGCTAGCGTTTGGTGTCCCTAACAGCCTGTCCCTGCTTAATAAAGCAACCTCTCCCTACTCTAACAAAAGACAGACTGTAAAATGGCTGCTAGATCAGTTTTTTTTTTATAGGGTAGGGGTGTGTCCATGTGCTGAAACATCTCTATTGGCTGTCCTGTACCACCTGATGGATGTGTCATGGGTCAAAGTGTCTGCCTCTTCGGCGAGCAGCGAACAAGCAAAGTTCGCCGCGAAAGGACCGCCAGGTGAACCGCAAGGTCATCTCTAATTAGTACTATTTTGGGGTACATTCTAGTTTTTGATCGTTTGGTATTACACATGTTATGTGTGGTGACAAAAAATAGATTTCTTTGGCACAGTTTTTTTTTTAATTTTTTTTACGGCTTTTACCTGACAGGGTAAATCATGTGATATTTTTATAAAGCAGGTTGTTACAGACGCTGCAATACCTAATTTGTCAATTTTTTTATATTTATTTTGGTTTTAAACAATAAAAGCATTTTTGAAAGAAAAACAATCATGTTTTTATTTCTCCATTTTCTGAAAGCTATATCCTTTTTATTTTTGGGATGATTGTCTTAGTTAGGGTCTCATTTTTTGCGGGATGAGATGACGGTTTAATTAGTTATATCTTGGGGCACATACTTTTTGATTGTTTGGTATTACACTTTTTGTGATGTATGGTGGCAAAAAATTGATTTTGTTGGCACGTTTTTTTTTTTTTTTTTAATGGTGTTCACCAGACGGGTTAGCTAGTTATTACGGATGCGGCGATACCTAATATGTTTTGAAACCAAAAAAATATGTTTTTATGTCTCCATTTTCTGAAAGCCATGTCCAGTTGTCCTAGGTAGGGTCTCATTTTTTGCGGGATGAGATAAGTTGAATTGGTATTATTTTTGGGTACATATGACTTTTTAATCGTTTGGTATTACACTTTTTGGGATTAAAGGTGACAAAAAAATGCTTTTTATATTAGCAAAGTTTTTAAATTTTTTTTTACGGTGTTGTCCAGATGGGGTGGTTCATGTGATATTTTTATAGAGCAGGTTGATACGCATGTGGCGATACCTAATATGTCTGTTTTTTCTATTTTTTTTATTTTTACAATTTTATATGTCTCTTTTTATGGGAAAGAGGCTTTTTTATTGAAACTTTTATTTTTCAACAGTATCAGGACCTGAAACTGATGGTACTGGTGGCTGGCAAAGGCGGGTGGAGGGGCTAGTGCAATGTGCCTGGAAGAGCAGAGAGGATAGTAGTGGTTGTGACAATGATAGAGGTAGAAGTTACTCATTCTGCTTCTCCCCTGAGCTGTGCAGTGATGGAAGGGTGCACGCTTTCTTTCCTCACACGCACATTCAGACTTTGGGGACTTCTGCCTGACGGTGGTGGAGGTGAACTTGGTGTAAGTGGTTTTGTGGGTGCAAGGCAGGAGACCCATGGATGGGCTGGTACCGGAGTGTGGTGGTAATGCAGATGGCAGCATGGTACAATAAGAAGGCAGGATTTTAGTGTAACAAGTTCGCTCTACTTTACTGAGGCAGTTTTGCAGATGGTTCACTCAGGCACCGAATATATCAAGAACAGTCTTTACAGTTACCATGTACAGTTTCCCAAGACTATGTATAGGAGACAGTGGGTTGTCTCTTTCTTATAATCTGCTCAATCTTCCCAGCTCAACTGAGGGGTGCAACTTGTTACTCTCACTCTCACTCCTGGTATCTCCTCAGTGTAGCACAGTCTCTAAACGGGTGTCCAAGCTGTTCTTTTAGTATGATGGGGAACTTGAAGCTTATTCTCATTCCAACATGTAAGGAAGTCTGTATCCAAGGTGCAGGAATTTAGCTTCTCTGACAGAATGCTTTGTACTCCCACTTACACTCTCTGTATAATCCAGTAATTACTTCTAGAGTTGAGCGAACCTGCCTTTTTGCAGGTTCGAGTTCAGGTTCGGGGTTTAAGTGAATTACATAACGGATTCCGTTCTCACAGAATATATAACGTAATTCAATGCCAGGCATGCTGCATAATGCAAGTGTATGGCCAGCTCCGAGGGTCCTTCTTCTGATAACTCACATGTCTGTGTGGCGCATTGCTAAGGCTATAAGCAATGTGTCGCACAGACATGTGAGTTATCAGAAGAAGGAGAGCCCGGCAGCCATGGCGCATGTGAGTATAATGCTGCTGACTAACTGAACATGGCAGCCAGGACTTCAGTAGCGTCCTGGCTGCCATGGTAAATGATCGAGCCCCAGCATTACACTGCTGGGACTCTGATCGGAATTGCCGCTGCCACCAATTATGGGGGGGAGGAGGGGGACCCTGTGGTCACTGCCACCAATCATTTTAATACTGGGGAGGGGGGGTTGAGTTACCGAAAGAGGGAGCCGATGAGAGGCTGGGGGGCTGATAAGAGGAAGAGACAGGGGGGCTAATAAGAGGCTGGGGGGCTGATAAGAGGAAGAGGCTGGGGGGCTGATGAGAGGCTGGGGGGCTGATGAGAGGCTGGCTGATAAGAGGAAGAGGCTAGGGACCTGATGAGAGGCTGGGGTGCTGATGAGAGGCTGGGGGCTGTTCTGTTTTTTGGATTTTTGGTTGGTCAGTGGTCACAAAATAAATGTGTTATTTATTCCATTGTTATAATTGGTATCGGTAATTGGTTTTGGTGAGTACTTAAAAATAAGTATTGGTACTTGTACTCGGTCTTAAAAAAAATTGTATCGGGACATCCCAAATATATACTTATATATTTATATACAGTTGTGTTCAAAATTATTCAACCCCCAGTGCTGTAAATGGTTTTAGGAAATTTAGTGTACATTTGTAATTGTGTTCAGAATGAAATTTTACAAGGACTTTTTAAAGAACCAAATGCAACTAAAATGACATCAATTGTTTTTGTAATACAGTATTAAATGTTTTTTTTATGATTTCTTCATTGACACAATTATTCAACCCCTTAAAGACTACCACTCTTAAGAACAGAGGTTCATTCAAGTGTTTTCGATCAGATATTGAAAACACCTGTGGATGTCAAGGAGCAGCAATCAAGCATAATAAGCCCCAATTAGGCAGATTTTAAATGACTGTGGTACTCAGCTCCTTCTAGACATTTACTGGTGTGTTTACAAACATGGTGAAGTCAAGAGAATGGTCCAGGAAGACAAGAGAAGAGGTGATTTCTCTTCACAGGAAGGGCAATGGCTATAAGAAGACTGCAAAGATGTTAAACATACCAAGAGACACCATAGGAAGCATCATTCGCAAATTGAAGGCAAAGGGCACTGTTGAAACGCTACCTGGTCGTGGCAGAAAGAAGATGCTGACTTTGACTGCTGTGCGTTAACTGAAGCGCAAAGTGGAGAAAAGTCCCTGTGTGACTGCTGAAGAACTGAAAAAAGATTTGTCAGATGCGGGTACTGAAGTTTCAGCTCAGACAATAAGGCGCACACTGCGTAATGAAGGCCTCCATGTCAGAACTCCCAGGCGCACCCCCTTGCTGTCTCCAAAGCATAAGAAAAGTCGACTGCAGTATGCCAAAAGTCATGTGGACAAACCACAAAAGTTTTGGGATAGTGTTTTGTGGACTGATGAAACAAAATTAGAACTGTTTGGGCCCATGAATCAACACTATGTTTGGAGGAGGAAGAACAAGGCCTATGAAGAAAAGAACACCTTGCCTACTGTGAAGCATGTTGGGGGGGTCAATCATGCTTTGGGGCTGTTTTGCTTCTACAGGTACAGGGAACTTCAGCGTGTGCAAGGTACCATGAATTCTCTTCAGTACCAGGAGATATTGGATGAAAATGTGGTACAGTCTGTCACAAACCTGAGGCTTGCGAGACGTTGGACCTTTCAACAGGACAATGATCCCAAGCATACCTCCAAGTCCACTAGAGCATGGTTGCAGATTAAAGGCTGGAACATTTTGAAGTGGCCATCGCAGTCACCAGACTTAAATCCGATTGAGAACCTCTGGTGGGACTTAAAGAAAGCAGTTGCAGCGCGCAAGCCTAAGAATGTGACTGAAATGGAGGCTTTTTCCCATGAAGAATGGGCGAAGATACCCGTAGATCGCTGCAAGACACTTGTGTCAAGCTATGCTTCACTTTTAAAAGCTGTTATAACTGGAAAAGGATGTTGTACTAAGTACTAAGATTGAATGTCACTTGGGGGTTGAATAAAACTGATAATGATGTGAGCACAGAAAAGACATTTGTGGTTATTTCATTATAAATGTTATGTTATATTTGTCTGACTTACAAGTACCTCTTTGAATTAATTGTAAACAAGATGACTGAAATGATCAAAATCAATGTCAAACTGGCCAAAACACTCAATTTCAGTGGGGGTTGAATAATTTTGAACACAACTGTACAATCATGATGTCTAAAGATGGTCAAAAATATAATGGGGAACATTTATTAAGGCCAGCGTTTCAGATGCTGGTCTTAATAAGTCCTTAATAAGTCCTATAGCTGGCGGTGGATCGCTGAAGCTATGTATAGGCGCAGGTCTCTACATGACTTCGAAGCATCCAGCGCCAATTCTAAATGTAAGACAGCTGTCATTCATTTAGACCATTTTCTACGCCTAGAAAATGAGGAATGAGACAGGCCTGTCAGTCCGTCCCCTTCCGCACCCATGCTACACCCACGTTTTAGACCCAGCGTGAGCGGGGAAGAAGTTGCAGATTCTGCCTCACCATGGCATGCAACTGAATCTGCTCCACAAATACGCCACAAAAGTGGGGTATATCTGGTCATAAATGAACCCAATAAATACTATAAGATACCTCTGCAATTTATTGGTTGTAACCATAGGTGATGAGGCAATATATACTCACACACCAATAAAAATATCCTCTAGTTAATAACTAGCAGGAGGCAAATGTTGTACTAAATAAGAATCATAAAGAATTAAGAAAAAGAGATTGAACAAAAATGGACCACAAATTACTAACCCATAATTACAACTCAAGTCAAATTGTGCATTTTGGCAAATGCCTTCATTTGGCGTATATTCTTTTTCAAGTATGATGGGGTATTTGAAACTTATTAGATCCCACCAACATACAGGTAAGTCTGAAGCCAAGGTGCATTTGTTTAGCTTCTCTGACTGAATGATTTGTGTCCAGTAACTTATCCCCTGGAATGACTGGGGTATCTACTGTCACTTTGCTGCTTTTTGTAATTCTCAGGGTAAAAGGATTCCCTGTCCAGCGCTGCTCCTAGCTGCTTACACACTCACCATCTACATCAGACTGACATCACTTCCTGCAGAAAAAGGTTTGGATCCAGCCCATGTCTACCAATAGTAACCAAGGACCCACTGCTCTTTCCATACACAGCCTATGAGACATACAGTGCATAAATTACATTTACATTAATATTTGCAGTGGGACACTCCACTACAAGAAATTAATTAATGTTCCAGGATCAGTAAAGAGGTGGAGGTATTTCTCCAGTTTCAGTGGTGTGAAGATGAGACAGGTCCTCTGTTGAATGTCTCTGGATGAAGAATAGTGTTGAATGCACAGGTTATGGAGCTTTACAAAATCTGATAGGGTGAGTTCACACTTCAGTTATTTGCTCAGTTTTTTCCATCAGTTATTATGAACCAAAACCAAATCTAGATCAAAAACACAGAACAGGTGCAGACCTTTCCATTACACTTGATCTCTGAGTAGGCTCCACTACTTATTTTGGTCACAAAAAATGATGGAAACTGATGGAAATAACTGACCAAAGAGCTGAAGTGTGAACTCACAATAAGGCCCCTTGAACACAGCCATTGTGGTTCCATTCCGTGCATTGGGGACTGCAATTTGCGGTCCCCAATACACGGGCAACGTCCGTGCGGCGGCCATGATGGATCCAGACCCATTCAACTTGAATGGGTCCATGATCCGTCCGTTCCCCCCAAAAATAAACAAGTTCTATTTTTATGTGGAATGGAAGCACGGATCGGAACCCCACAGAAGCACTCCGCAGTTCCGTTCCGTGCTTCCGTTCTGCTCCACACCGCATCTCCGGATTTGCAGACCCATTCAAGTGAATGGGTCCGCATCTGTGATGCGGAATGCACACGGACCGGTGCCCGTGTATTGCAGAACTGCCGCATGCGGGCCGCAATACGGCCATGGGAGCAATAAGGTCGTGTGCAAGAGGCCTAAGATGTAGCTCTTTATTGTTTACACAAGCATGGGGCTAATCATATGGTTGTATTTATGCCTGGCACTGCAGCTCAGTCCCATTTTTTTTTTTATAAGAGAAGCATCCCTTTCACTTTGCTGGTCAATGGGGGTCCTGGGAGATAGACCCCACGCCCACCAATCAAATATTCATGACCTATGTAGACTTTATCTGCAGACCTTATAAAATGATAGATTTCCAAACTGAACCACTTACCCCTGTATCTAGTGTTGAACTAACTTGTGTTTTCAAGTTCAGCGTACAAAGTTTGGGTTATCTAAGAACTTCGTTATGGATTTTGCTACCACGAAACCTTGTACCCCGAACTTGAAAACACAAGTTCGCTTAACACTACTTGTATCTCTTTCGGAAGTAAATATATTTATTTCATATGTATTTATTTAGTGCTCTACTTGCAATATACTTCTTATCTTGTACAAGTGTATCTTTATAGTCAAGGGAACTCTAATAATGTGTCATGTGTCCTGTTTTATACTTTCAATTAAACACTTGCTAACATTAATCCACTTTGGTTATGGGAGGACTTGACCCTTGGATAACCTCTAGAATGCCAGAAATGAAATACAAAATCTGTCCGGATGATTGAAAGCGGCTTTATAGCAGCAGCAGACTATGAGGATGAAAGAGAAAATGTATCAGAAGCCTCAGGGTAAAACAGCTCAAACTACAGATATTTTATTTAATGCAAGACGAGGGACTGAAGAAACACTTCTTGGATGAAGGAACTTCTGCTGATTACTAGTGAACTACTAAATAATTAGGAAGTCGGAGATAGCATAGGGTATGTACTTTTTATAGCTGTGTTCTACAACTATAAATTATTAAGGCATACATTTCAAACTATACAGCAGCAATATATAAAATAATATCAAGCAGAAATATATCTTATTAAAGGGTGAGAAATTAAGTATGATGATTGAGTAGACTTAAAGGGAACCTGTCATGGCAGCTTGAAATCCTGACAGGTTCCCTCATTACAAACACCTATGTTTTACTCGGAAATGCTGTGACCTTTCTGAGAAAATATAGTTGAAAACAAGTCAGGAATAAATAGAAAAGTCACGGTGATGGGATCTCCCCACCTGGCTCAGCTTGATTGACAGGTATCTCCCCATACGCAAAACGGAAGAGGTCAATCAACATGCTTCTCAATCCAAAACCATTGACAATACTGCGTTTAAAGAGGCCTTGTAACCAGGGCCGGGCCGACACAGAGGCTGGGGAGGCTCCAGCCTCAGGGCGCTCCAGCCTCAGGGCGCAGGCAGGGGCCGGCGAGAGGGAGAGGGACTGACAGGGGGGAACCGCTCAGCGCTCCCTCCTGTCATTCCCTGAGCCGGGCCCTGTCAGAGCGCTCCTCTCACCTCCATTATGCTGCTTCAGGCCCCCAGCATCAGGCCCCGCTGCCTCTGGCTCTAACTAGAAACAGAGTAAGCAGGTGGGCGGAGCCTAACGGACCTCCGTTAGGCTCCGCCCACCTGCTAATGTGAGGCAGCGCTGGGGCCTGATCCTGGTAGCCTGGAGAAGTGACCATAATGGAGGTGAGAGGAGCGCTCTGACGAGGCCCGGCATTAAGTACAGTGAAAATGCCGGGCCCCCTTTCATTAAGTCTGTGACAACATGGGGGGTAAAAAGAGCATGAAAAGATGGGGGAGAATGACGGAGCAGAAAAAGCATGACAAGAAGAGGGGATTATGACAAGAGGGGGGGAGAATGACAGATTACTATGTGGGTGCACTGCTGTGTGGTTGAGGGGGGGTGTGGGGGACATTACTGTGTGGGGGGGCAGTGTGGCGGACATTACTGTGTGGGGGGGCAGTGTGGCGGACATTACTGTGTGGGGGGCAGTGTGGCGGACATTACTGTGCGGGGGGCACTACTGTGCACGGGGCAGTGTGGCGGACATTACTGTGTGGCGGACATTACTGTGCGGGGGGCAGTGTGGCGGACATTACTGTGTGGGGGTGCAGTGTGGCTGACATTGTGTGTGGGGGCAGTGTGGCGGACATTACTGTGTGGGGGGCAGTGTGGCGGACATTACTGTCTGTGTGGGGGCACTGTGGCGGACATTACTGTGTGGGGGCAGTGTGGCGGACATTACTGTGTGGGGGCAGTGTGGCGGACATTACTGTGTGGGGGCGTGTGGCGGACATTACTGTGTGGGGGCAGTGTGGCGGACATTACTGTGTGGGGGGCAGTGTGGCGGACATTACTGTGTGGGGGGCAGTGTGGCGGACATTACTGTGCGGGGGGCAGTGTGGCGGACATTACTGTGCGGGGGGCATTGTGGCGGACATTACTGTGTGGGGGGCAGTGTGGCGGACATTACTGTGCGGGGGCAGTGTGGCGGACATTACTGTGCGGGGGGCAGTGTGGCGGACATTACTGTGTGGGGGACCCTACAGTGTGGGGTGGCATTATACAAAAGCTCTGCAGATGCAACTCCCATGTATTGGGTCACCACAATTTGGGTGGTCAATCACTAAATGAACCCTGTTATGGGGAGAATCTGTGGATGACACATATTTGTCCCACAGACACCCCCCCCTCCCCCCCAAAACAGGGTTAATTTACTGAATGACCACCAATAAAAGAGGTGGGGGTCACATATGCTATTTCATAATGACAGCAGGGCCCGCGCAGTGACTGTTTTCTACTACCCCCCCCCATCCCCCCCGCTCACTGGATATAATCTTATTAACTATATAACTGTAGCAAATCACTACAGTTCTATAGTTAAGATTATATACAGTGTGTGTGGGGGGAGGGGGGTGTAGTAGAATACAGTCACTGCACGGGCCCCGCTGGCGCTGTCATAAAAAAAGCAGATACAACCCCACAGCCTCACCCCTTGTATTGGGGGTCATTCCTACATGGACCCTGTTATGGGGAGGGGGGATCTGTGGATGACACAAATGTGTCATCCACAGATTCCCCAATAACATTATCATTCATCACAGATTCCCCATAGCAGTGTCATCCACAAGTTGGAGGGGGCGCACTTGGGCAGCTCAGCCTCTGTTGGTGGTGGACCTTGTCCCAGCCCTGCTTGTAACGTCCTTACAGAACTGCAACTGGCAGCATAACTTTGCAGCAGCATCTTCGCTAACTCATTGACACTGGGTGATGGAGACTACTTACCAGACAATTCACTAGTATCAAATGCAGAAACTAAAAGCACTTATTGTAGGCCAAGGGGAGAGGCTTGAAGAAAAAAAATGATGGGGTCAGCAAAGATGTGGCTGAAATGTATGCAGCTTTGTGAGGAAGTGACCAGTCCTTTTCAACATTGAAAACCTACTAAGGGTGCTTTCACACTTGCGTTTTTACTTTCCGGCGTAGAGATCCGTTGTCGGGTCTCTAAGGCCTCTTTCACAATTGCGTTCTGAGGATCCGGCGGGCACTTCCGTCCCGCCGGATCCGTCAGAACGCAAGTCGCCTGAAAGCATTAGAAGACTGATCAGGATCCTGATCAGTCTTCGAAATGCTTTCAGGTTACTATGGCAGCCAGGACGCTATTAAAGTCCTGGTTGCCATAGTAGTAGTGGGAAGCGAGGAAGCGGTATACTTACAGTCCGTGCGGCTCCCGGGGCGCTCCTTAATGCGATCACATGATCCATGCGTGTGGGGCGCCCTGACGTCACTCTGGAGCGCCCCGGGAGCCGCACGGGTGGTAAGTATACTGCTCCCCCGCTCCCCACTACATTTTACCATGGCAACCAGGACTTTAGCGTCCTGGCTGCCATGGTAACAATTGAGAAAAAGCTAAACGTCGGATCCGGCGATGCGCCGAAACGACGTTTAGCTTAAGGTCAGATCCGGATTAATGCACTTCAATGGGCATTAATTCCGGATCCGGCGTTACAGGCATGTCTTCCGGATTTTTGGACGGAGACAAATCCGCAGCATGCTGCGCTTTTGTCAACGTCCAAAAAACATTCACATACTGAACGGATGACATCCTGATGCATCCTGAACGGATTGCTCTCCATTCAGGATGCATTAGGATAATCCTGATCAGTATCTTTCTGTCCTAGAGCCCCGAGGACGGAACTCTAGGACGGAAAGCAAAAATGCTGATGTGAAAGGGGCCTAAGCCGGAAAGAAACTGATCAGGATTATCCTAATGCATTCTGAATGGAGAGAAATCCGTGCAGGATGCATCAGGATTAGTGTTGAGCGAACTTGTATTTTAAGTTCGGAATCCAAAGTTCGGGTTGTGGTTATCGAAGAATCCCGTTATGGATTCCACTACCACGGACCATAATGGAATTTTGAATCCATAAGGGGATTTTTCGATGAGCCCGAACCTTGGAAAACACTAAGGACCTGGGGTGACGTCACCGTCATGTGATCAGTGCATGTGGTGTGTGGCTCAGTACTGGATTGGATGAGAGGTGGTAAAGGGCCTGGTATAATGATCATGTGACATGAGGGGCAGAGCTCCTGTGCTCTATGTGGAGGAGAAGGAAGAAGAGCAGTAAAGGACGATTGTGCGAACTTGGATTCCAAATTCCGTAATGGTCCGTGGTAGCGAATCCATAACGGGATTCTAAGATAACCCAAACCCGAACTTTGGATGCCGAAATTAAAATACAAGTTTGCTCAACCCTAATCAGGATGTCTTTCGTTCAGTATGTGAAGTTTTTTGGACGTTGACAAAACCGCAGCATGCTGCGGATTTGTCTCCGTCCAAAAATCCGGAAGACTTGCCATAACGCCGTATCCGGAATTAATGCCCATTGAAGTGCATTCATCCGGATCTGGAATTATGCTAAGCGTCGTTTCGGCGCATCGCCGGATCCGACGTTTAGCTCTGCGCATGCCCAGCAGCAGTTCCGATCGAAGCCCCAGTATAAGCTGGGGCTCCAATCGGTTACCATGGCGGCCAGGACGCTACTGAAGTCCTGGCTGCCATGTTAAGTACTCTGCAGAAGTGTACTTACCTGCGCTGCGCCCCCGGGGCGCTCCTTCTTGACGTCACAGGTCCCCGCGGCGCATAGATCAATGCGCCGCGAGGACCTGTGACATCATGAAGGAGCACCATGCGACCGCAGCGCAGGTAAGTACACTGCTGCGAGTACCATGGCAGCCAGGGCGCTACTGAAGTCCTGGCTGCCATGGTACTTCGCAGCAGTGTACTTACCTGCGCTGCGGCCGCATGGTGCTCCTTCATAACGTAATGGTAACCTGGTATGCATCCTGATCAGTTTTCAAATGCTTTTAGGCGACTTGCGACGCGACGGAAGTGCCTGCTGGATCCTCAGAACACAAGTGTGAAAGCACCCTAAATGAATTAGAAAGATAGAAAACCAAAAGTTAGACCAATGCCAATCTGCAATGTTTTGTAGCACCACTAATTTTAACTATTTAGTGACAGCTGAAGTCTACAGAGTTACATATAGCTTGATGTATTCCTATGCACTGCAGCTGTGACTTGATACAGTAGCTAAAAACTGTATCACTATAAAAGTCACAGTGTAGCCCTAGAGTAAAACTAAAACACGCATAAAATGATGTCACAATAAACTACTACAAAATACAAGCATTAGAATATAACATGTATCAGACATGTATCAACATGGATGCAAAAACCTAAACATCCACTATATTTACCCCCTGCTGGTGAAAGACTGGAATCAGTAAATTACTGGATTGAATAGCATAATACACTTTGACTACAAACTGAGGATCTGCAGAAGCTGAGATACTGTATGGCCCCTTTCACACGGGCGAGTTTTCCGCGCGGGTGCAATGCGTGATGTGAACGCATTGCACCCGCACTGAATCCGGACCCATTCACTTCTATGGGGCTGTGCACATGACAGTTGATTTTCACGCATCACTTTTGCGATGCGTGAAAATCGCAGCATGCTCTATCTTCTGCGTTTTTAACGGAACGCAGGCCCCATAGAAGTGAATGGGGCTGCGGGAAAATCGCAAGCATCCGCAATCAAGTGCGGATGCTTTGCGATGTTCCCGCATGGTTGCTATGCAACCATCGGGATGTGTAACCGGTTCTGTATTATTTCACATTATAACATAGTTATAATGTAAAATAATACCTATAGCCATCTTCCTAATGTTGAACCCGGTGCTGAATGGGTTAAAAATAATAAACTAATCATAACTTACCTGGTCCATTTGATCGCGAAGCCCGGCATCCTCTCCGTTAGCTTGCTAGTAGGAAAAGGACCTGTGATGATGTCACATGGTCACATGGCCCAATCACATGCTCCATCACTATGGTGATGGAGCATGTGATTGGGCCATGTGATGCTGTGACATCATCACAGGAAAGGGCAAATTGCGGCTCTCCAGCTGTTGTAAAACTACAATTACCAACATTCCCTGCTGTAGGCTGATAGCTGTAAGCAGTCTTTGCATGCTGGGAGTTGTAGTTTTGCAACAGCCGGAGAGCCGCAGTTTGCCCATCCCTGCCAGGCCTATCTATATACTTATCCAATCACCTCCACTGCTAGCAAGCTACAGGCAAGAATATTGCTAGTCCTAGTTCACTCTTTATTATATCAGCCAGCTACTATCCTAGGGTCTGCAGAGCATTGCTATTTATCAGCTCCTAAACATGTTCTCTAACTTCTCATAACCTGCTCCTGTTCTGGACCATACTAATATGTCACTGCAGGTAGGCAGTTAACACAAATCAACATAATAATATGGAACCGTGATAGCACAGACTTAGGAGTTGTGCCAGCATTTGTGGGTGCTGGCACCCTAATCTACGTGTCAGGATTGGAGATAAATTCCAGCTCATGTCATTTAACCTCTTAGATGCTGTGGTAAAATGCTAATAATGGCATCTAAGTGATTACAGAGCAGGGATCACAGGGTGCCAAGGGGTTGCAATGACCTTTCGGAGCCTGAAAATGTCCCCCATGACTGCCATGTACGGATGCCTATTTGGCCCTGCCTTACATTTGACAAATATCATGTCACCATCATCACATGAGATGGAATTCACAAATATACTTTACATATTGTATATAATATATGAGGCATGGAAGTCAGATGAGCCAAATGATAAATCTGTAATTTCAAGCAGTTAATTACATGTAACAGGTTTCCAAAGTGAAAAATCCGCTTGGATTTTTGTGCTTTTTTGCTGCAGATTTGCGTTTGTTTCACCCTATACATGGCAAAAGATGAATCTATAGGGAAAATTACAGCATCAATTGATTTGCTGCAATTTAAATTCTTCACTGTGGGTCACTTTATACTGCAGACATTTTTTCGCAGCAAGTGGACAAACAGTCAGTTGCAACATTAGCAATATCAACTATACTTTTCAAGTTATTATAAAGGCAAACTTTTAAAAATGCTGGATATGCTCTTATATGAAAGGTTTATTTCAGGCAATGTGTCATGTGGAGTTAAGGCTTTGTTATGTTATGCAGCATTTATAGATGACCTTCGGTGAGCAATGTGTGTATCACGCTCTGCCTAAAGCATGTGTATGACAGCAGCCTTTATGATTGTATGTACAAACGGGACCTGTTATTCGTAACTGTAGTACCTTTTCATTTGTGATACATGTTGTAAAAGTGTTATAGTGTTTCATGGATGCCCCTTTTGAGGCAGCAGCCAGGAGGAAATATAAGGCGGCTTCTAGACTGGAAGTAAGGCAGTATGCTACTGAAATTGTATGTTCATGCTGTTGGACTGCTGAGTCACAATGCCTGCTGGTACAGTGCTGTGGCGTTGGTGTTTGCCACATGGTGCCGCATCAAATTAGAGTAGGAGAGTGGGCACGGAGAGTGGGCTTATGCATTTTGATCAAAACGTATACAATTGTTTGCTGTACAGTATATAGATTATAGGGTACTGTGTACTATTAATTATGCCGAAAAGTGGTTAATTGTGCTGAGAAGCAATGATAGATCAACACATAGCATGTGGATGCTTGATTCATGCTTTTCTCTTTTTGTTGGACATGTAAAATTGTTGCAATTTTTCATTTTGGTCACTAGGCGACCCTTTCCAACAGCAGACAGGAGGAAATAATTTAAAAGGGCTGCTAGACAGAAAGTGAGGCCAGCGAGTTACTGAAGTTGTATGAAAAAAGACAAAGTCTGGTACTGTGTTAGCCAGTAGAAGACTAGTCTAGTGCTGTCATTAAGAGTACCAAAATATGAGTCTTTCAGGTCTGATACCTTTTAATGGCTAACAAAAATAGAAGCAATGATGTTACATAGTGAGCTTTCAAGACAACATTAGTCCCTTCATCAGGCATACGACAAGACTCTTTGAAGAAACAGCAATATACTATATATATATATATATAAACACACAATAAAAACAGAGACAAGACTGTATGAAGAAACAGCTATATATATATATACTATATATATATATATATAATGAACAATTGTGTATATATATATATATATATATATATATATACTATACTAAACAGAAACACAAGGGAGTCAGTCAGCACTCCTGTATGTAGGTGCCCACTCACCCCGTCACGGTTGTCTCCTAGAGTGGGTACTAACGCTAAATCTGACCTGCTATGGGCCATGACAGCCACATAAAATCCTCCTAACGCTAAGTCCTACCTGTTATGGGCCACGACAGCCACATAAAATCCAGGGAGTGTGGGCCCAGCAAGCATGCTGGGATAGACCGTACTTATTAACCCCTTCTGGTGCTGTAACAGCCTCCATTAGATCCAGGGATGCAGGTACCAACATGCATGCCGAGCCCACTATGCACTCTTCCTGGAGCCAGATGGCTACTAGCAGGTAATGTCCTCATATAGCTCCCATCTTGGGCAGAGCTCTGGTTGCAGGGTGCTGTTGCATCTTTTTGTTTGTATGTATAATTGCCATAGCTACGTGCACCTGCATACAGGTGGTGCTGACTGACCCCCCTTGTGTTTCTGTTTAGTATGTGTTGGAGGTGTGGCGACCTCCTTTTCAGTCGTGCACACCTAACTAGTTTTTCTGCCCTAGATGCTGGTTTTCAATCAGAGTGAGTATAAAGCTGAATGTGTACTCACATTACCTGCTAGTAGCCATCTGGCTCCAGGAAGAGTGCATAGTGGGCTCGGCATGCATGTTGGTACCTGCATCCCTGGATCTAATGGAGGCTGTTACAGCACCAGAAGGGGTTAATAAGTACGGTCTATTCCAGCATGCTTGCTGGGCCCACACTCCCTGCATTTTATGTGGCTGTCGTGGCCCATAACAGGTAGGACTTAGCGTTAGGAGGATTTTATGTGGCTGTCATGGCCCTTAGCAGGTCAGATTTAGCGTTAGTACCCACTCTAGGAGACAACCGTGTCGGGGTGAGTGGGCTTACTACCTTTTGATCAAAATGCAAACTAATGTCTCCACTGTTTGCATGCGATATCACTAATGTCCTCTTATAGCTCCCATCTTGGGCAGAGCTCTGGTTGCAGGGTGCTGTTGCATCTTTTTGTTTGTGTATATATATATATATATATATATATATACAGTGCCTTGCAAAAGTATTCACCTCCTTGACTTTTTTCGTGTTTTGGTGCCTCACAACGTGAAATTAAAATGGATTGTTTGAGGATTTGCTTCATTTAATTTACACAACATGCCCACAACTTTGAAGATGTTTTTTTTCATTGTGAAGCAAACAACAAATGTGTCGATGTGCATAACTATTCACCCCCCTAAAGTCAATACTTTGTAGGGCCACCTTTTGTGACAATCACAGCTCCATTCGCTTTGGATAAGTCTCTATGAGCTTGCCACATCTCACAACTGGGATTTTTTCCCATTCCTCCTTGCAAAACTGCTCCAGCTCCTTCAAGTTGGATGGTTTGCGCTTGTGAACAGTAATCTTTAAGTCTGACCACAGATTTTCTATTGGATTGAGATCTGGGCTTTGACTAGGCCATTCCAACACATTTACATGTTTCCCCTTAAACCACTCAAGTGTTGCTTTAGCAGTGTGTTTGGGGGCATTGTCCTCCTGGAAGGTGAACCTCCGCCCTAGCCTCAATTCACACACAGATTGGTACAGGCTTTGCTCAAGAATTTTCCTGTATTTAGCACCATCCATCTTTCCCTCAACTCTGACCAGTTTCCCAGTCCGGTTGCTGAAAACCATCCCCACAGCATGATGCTGCCACCACCATGTTTCACTGTGGGCATGGTGTTCTTTGGGTGATGTGATGTGTTGGGTTTTACGCCAGACATAGCGTTTTCTTTGATGGCCGAAAAGTTCAATTTTAGTCTCATCAGACCAAAGCACCTTCATCCATACATTTTAGAAGTCTCCCACATGCCTTTCCACAAACTCACAATGTGCTTATTTGTTTTTAGCTGAAACGAATGGCTTTCTTCTGGCCATTCTGCCATAAAGCCCAACTCTATGGAGCGTACGGCTTATTGTCGTCCTATGTACAGATACTTCCAGTCTCTGCTGTGGAACTCTGCAGCTCCTCCAGATTTACCTTAGGTCTCTATGCTGCCTCTCTGAAAATGCCCTCCTTGCCCGGTCCGGTTGTCTCTTAGCAGGTTTGCTGTTGTGCCATGTTCTTTCCATTTGGTTATGACTAGATTTGATGGTGCTCCTGGGGATCATCAAAGATTTGGATATTTTTTATAACCTAACCATTACTTATACTTCTCAACAACATTGTCCCTTACTTGTTTGGAGAGGTCCTTGGTCTTCATGGCAGTGTTTGGTTAGTGATGCCTCTTGCTTCGGTGTTGCAGCCTCTGAGGCCTTTCAAAAAAGGTGTGTATATAATGACAGATCATGTGACACTTAGATTGCACACAGGTGGACATCATTTCACTAATTATGTGACTTCTGAAGGTAATTGATTGCACCAGAGTTTTGTATGTGCTTCTTAACAAAGGGGGTAAATACATACGCACATGGCAAATTTCTGTTTTCTACTTCTAAACAATAGTTTTATTTATATGTTTTTCTCATTTCACTTCAGCAACTATTGTGTTCTGATCCATCACATACAATTCTGATTAACAAAACATTGAACTTAAGGCTGTAATGTAATAGAACACGAAAAAAGTCAAGGGGGTGAATACTTTTGCAAGGCACTGTATATATATATATATATATATATATATATATTGCTGTTTATCCATACATTATTGAAGTTGTATGTTCATGTTGCAGAGGAAGCTATATGATGATACAAGGTAGGCTGTATCTGAATTGCTTGGATGGATCTAGTTTTCCACCTGGGTTGTACATCTGTGAGAAGTTCCTGGGTATATGTCTCTTGCTACTTACAGAACTCTGCAGACCTGTTTCACCAATAGCTTTCTGTTTCTCACACTGACTGGCTGCTCTGATCATCTTTAATGTCCTGGCTGATTTGGAGATGATGCAACTAATATGCAGACTCCACTGCATTGGAGTCCACTATGCACAGTCAAGAAGGTTGTCCTCTAACCGCTTCTGCATTATTTACGCTATCTCTTGCCGTTTGACTACTTCTCCTGGTTCTCTCAACTGTTCTGCAGCACATTTTCTGCTCTGTTCTCTGCTTGAGACTCACACAGTACACAGGATTCTGCCTATTTCAGTTGGTTCACAAATTGCTTCCTATGGGAACCAGTTTCTCTCATGAAGTGCCTTTTAGAACATGCTGCAGTCACATCACACATCTTAAAATTTTATAACCTTTTTCGATGCAAGAATAAAAAGTTTAGGACATGGAGATTAGTAGAGGTAATATATAGTAGAGACAATATATAGTGCCAATTACAGCTAATATTTACTTTTGCAGATAATTCTTTTTAACATATACACAATAATTAAATATCACTTCTTTGTTCAAATGGATCTTCAAATCTCAGACTGTCTACACTTCTGTGAAACTGGAAAATGGTTGGGTGATATTAGCCCGCTATTTTTATGGGTGCTATCAGTGTGGTCCTTTGGGTCACTATTATGGGGGCACTATCAGCATTAGACATTTTAGCATGCAGCATCAGTGGGTCATTATGATTCTTGGAGGCACGTTAGGTGGGTCTCTTATTTCTTCATTATATTACTTGGTTCATTCTGCCTCTGAATGACTGATAACTAGTAAACCATGTATTTTAGGTTGAAAAAATCAGTTAAAGGATAAAATTCCTAGCACCAACAAAAGGGGTAGCTCGCTGCTTCTGAATTTATTATTGTGTTCTATGGGAGCTGTAAAAATCCCTGTGCAGTGAGCTCCCTCTTGTGGTATCTGAAGCCAGACAGAATTGTATCATTATGTGAAGAAAAAGCAACCTAACTGCTCTCCATTACATCTATTTATATAAAATAAATTGCAGGTACATGTTGCTGCCTAAGACCACCACCATTAACCCTGTAACCATGCTAAACAATGTTCTAATATTATATAATGTCATAATTACATTCAATGATACCTGGTAAACAACTGTAGACCACCAGGAACATGTTAGTATCACTAAACCCTAAACCCTAAACTTGTGTGTAATAACATTTATATCGAAAACCAGAAATGTTTACATAATTTAGAGAATTTTGCAATCTCCACTGTGGGCACCCTTGTACTTCGAAACTGTCCTTTTAAAATGCTGCATTTGCCACTGACCAGCAAATATACACCATATATCTGTGAGGAAACATCTGACTAATGCATCTTTTAGGTAAGAACAACTTAAGCATGTTTTCAAATCAGAGATTTGAATTTAATTTCAACATTTATGTACATGTTAATTTTCCCAAATTATATGCCACATTATTCAAGAAAGTAAAAATATTCATTCTGTCCCAAGATACAGAGTGGATCTTTGAGATTCTTGAGTGACACTTAGTCAATCAGCAGCTAATGTGTGCCAATATGTCAGCCCTTCATCTCTCAGGTGGCCTTAAAAACATTACTCTAGGACAGCTATTAGAAATTGAAGTGAGAAATGAATATAATTTAAAATAAAAATCAATTCTGTTTTCTGCAGTGGTGTATGTCATATGGCCATTTATTTTTTCTCTGCATACTGTGAATAAAAAAATATGGAAAACTTACATAGCTGTTGGGAAGTGGCCTCTATTAACCGATGATCCCTGAGGCATTCCTCACTATTAAAATAATAGAACCTAAGCAACATTTTGCAGCTACACAATTAGAGACTCTTCTGACCGAGATGCCTTGCAGAAACCAAAATGGCACAGGAATGACTTGCACAGTAATTTCAGTCTTTTCATATGATATTGGGATTGAAATGCAAATCTATATTTTTCCTTACCTGAGGGAAAGATATATAGTTTTTGATTCCAATGACAAGCTTATCATTTCTGCCAATGTAGTTGTAATTGCCTATTACAATTGGGAAATAAATATCAAGCTGAAGAAGCCAACATCAAATATGCATACATCTGATAGCTTAAAGGGGTATTCCAGTTATTTCAGGATAGGCACAACTACTGGATCAGCGGAACTTCTACTTCTGGGGCCCAGACTGATCATGAGACTACGGGCGGCAGGTTAAATGGAGCTTGAGCACTACTGCTCCATTCATCTCTGGTGGAGATGCCAGCTAATTTCAGCAGTTCCATAAAGATGAATGGAGCTGTAGTGTATATGCTTAATTCATTCTGGAGTTCCAGCAGGATATGGCACCCCATTTTCAGTGGAGGTCCCAGGAGTCAGAATCCCACTGATTTAAATCTATAACCTGAAGTAACCAGAATACTCAGAAGTGTACAAAGATCTTATAGGGCCCAATAGTAAAACGTATTATGGGCCCCCCACCCTACTTAGCTTCCAGTATCTGCATAAACCACTGCCAGACAAAGTAGAATGCAAAGTGTAGCAACATCCCAGATTTCTGATGTATTTGAGTTTCACCTTTTTTTTTCCACCTTTTTTTTTTTTAATTAAGGAAAGAAAATTAAAAATGGAATAAAACGTAGCCATTCCTCGGTCTCACCCACATTATCCAACTTTAATGTCAGAAAAAGTAGAACAGGTGCTCCATAAAAATGGTATTCATTCTGAACACCATATTTCTTAATGTTCAAAAAGAGATTGGAACCGCGCTGCTTTTAAAATCGCTTCTCAAAATATCCGCACGTTTTGGATCCTTTCCTGGTGTGAGACTTCCAGCGTCCTGGACACCGAACACAAAACTCACGTCTCAGTTAATCTCTTTTTGAACGTTTGATTTGGATGCTAGACCCACAGCATTAGGAGGAGCCTGCAGCAGCGCTAGTACCTGTAGTTAATTTCCTGATTGTCCAAAAAGAGTATATCTAAATTTGACCATATTTCTTAATGTATTCATGTCAGACAACTGGCATAATTTCACTAAATGTATCTCCTGCTTCCCTTCTATTACCGAGCTGGCAGCTTGCCGCCACCACTAGAGGTAGCTCAGTGCATAGAAATGTATGTAGTTAGGAATTCACTAAATTAGCTGTAATAATCCTGTTTCACTAAGCTCCCACTAGTGGTGGAAGCATGAAAATTCATTTCAGTATTAGTATATTAACTGCAAAGAAGATCACCAAGGGTATTAAACGCTTACTTCAGGAAGTCAGTAAATTAAATGACATTAATTTCCATCTCTTGACATGCAAATGAATGCCATACTACACGTTATATTACTGATCCTCACATTCAACCTTTGAAAAGAGTTAATAGAGGTTATGTGCACAGGCCAGGACAGACATTTGTTATGGTAATGTCAGAATTTGCATTGGCATGGTCTCAGGGATACAATTAATTTAGATGTGCCATTTTTTTGATAGGCATTACATTTCAATATGCATTAGATACAGCATAGTACAGATATGCTGGAAATAGCCTTGGTATAGTTTTTTTTTTATAGCCTTTTTCTATAGTACCTTTACCTATGATTTTTTAACTATATACCAATTCATTTAATGATATTATATTAAAGTGACCCTCCAAGCTCCCTCCTTGCTAAGCCTTATTTGCCTCTGTATATGTGTGGCAGATACCTGTTAATCATCTTTTTCCTTGCTGGCAGTTTAGTATTCTGTATTATAATTTCATTCTGTTATTGCGTAATAAAAATCAAAAGTATTCACCTCCTTGACTTTTTCGTGTTTTGGTGCCTCTAGCGTGAAATTAAAATGGATTGTTTGAGGATTTGCTTCATTTAATTTACACAACATGCCCACAACTTTGAAGATGTTTTTTCATTGTGAAGCAAACAACAAATGTGTCGATGTGCATAACTATTCACCCCTAAAGTCAATACTTTGTAGGGCCACCTTTTGTGACAATCACAGCTCCATTCGCTTTGGATAAGTCTCTATGAGCTTGCCACATCTCACAACTGGGATTTTTTCCCATTCCTCCTTGCAAAACTGCTCCAGCTCCTTCAAGTTGGATGGTTTGCGCTTGTGAACAGCAATCTTTAAGTCTGACCACAGATTTTCTATTGGATTGAGATCTGGGCTTTGACTAGGCCATTCCAACACATTTACATGTTTCCCCTTAAACCACTCAAGTGTTGCTTTAGCAGTGTGTTTGGGGGCATTGTCCTCCTGGAAGGTGAACCTCCGCGCTAGCCTCAATTCACACACAGATTGGTACAGGCTTTGCTCAAGAATTTTCCTGTATTTAGCACCATCCATCTTTCCCTCAACTCTGACCAGTTTCCCAGTCCCGGTTGCTGAAAACCATCCCCACAGCTTGATGCTGCCACCACCATGTTTCACTGTGGGGATGGTGTTCTTTGGGTGATGTGATGTGTTCTGTTTTCGCCAGACATAGCGTTTTCTTTGATGGCCGAAAAGTTCAATTTTAGTCTCATCAGACCAAAGCACCTTCATCCATACATTTTAGAAGTCTCCCACATGCCTTTCCACAAACTCACAATGTGCTTATTTGTTTTTAGCTGAAACGAATGGCTTTCTTCTGGCCATTCTGCCATAAAGCCCAACTCTATGGAGCGTACGGCTTATTGTCGTCCTATGTACAGATATTCCAGTCTCTGCTGTGGAACTCTGCAGCTCCTCCAGATTTACCTTAGGTCTCTATGCTGCCTCTCTGAAAATGCCCTCCTTGCCCGGTCCGGTTGTCTCTTAGCAGGTTTGCTGTTGTGGCATGTTCTTTCCATTTGGTTATGATAGATTTGATGGTGCTCCTGGGGATCATCAAAGATTTGGATATTTTTTTTATAACCTAACCATTACTTATACTTCTCAACAACATTGTCCCTTACTTGTTTGGGGAGGTCCTTGGTCTTCATGACAGTGTTTGGTTAGTGATGCCTCTTGCTTCGGTGTTGCAGCCTCTGAGGCCTTTCAAAAAAGGTGTGTATATAATGACAGATCATGTGACACTTAGATTGCACACAGGTGGACATCATTTCACTAATTATGTGACTTCTGAAGGTAATTGATTGCACCAGAGTTTTGTATGTGCTTCTTAACAAAGGGGGTAAATACATACGCACATGGCAAATTTCTGTTTTCTACTTCTAAACAATAGTTTTATTTATATGTTTTTCTCATTTCACTTCAGCAACTATTGTGTTCTGATCCATCACATACAATTCTGATTAACAAAACATTGAACTTAAGGCTGTAATGTAATAGAACACGAAAAAGTCAAGGGGTGAATACTTTTGCAAGGCACTGTATATATATATATATATATATATATATATATTGCTGTTTATCCATACATTATTGAAGTTGTATGTTCATGTTGCAGAGGAAGCTATATGATGATACAAGGTAGGCTGTATCTGAATTGCTTGGATGGATCTAGTTTTCCACCTGGGTTGTACATCTGTGAGAAGTTCCTGGGTATATGTCTCTTGCTACTTACAGAACTCTGCAGACCTGTTTCACCAATAGCTTTCTGTTTCTCACACTGACTGGCTGCTCTGATCATCTTTAATGTCCTGGCTGATTTGGAGATGATGCAACTAATATGCAGACTCCACTGCATTGGAGTCCACTATGCACAGTCAAGAAGGTTGTCCTCTAACCGCTTCTGCATTATTTACGCTATCTCTTGCCGTTTGACTACTTCTCCTGGTTCTCTCAACTGTTCTCCAGCACATTTTCTGCTCTGTTCTCTGCTTGAGACTCACACAGTACACAGGATTCTGCCTATTTCAGTTGGTTCACAAATTGCTTCCTATGGGAACCAGTTTCTCTCATGAAGTGCCTTTTTAGAACATGCTGCAGTCACATCACACATCTTAAAATTTTATAACCTTTTTTCGATGCAAGAATAAAAAGTTTAGGACATGGAGATTAGTAGAGGTAATATATAGTAGAGACAATATATAGTGCCAATTACAGCTAATATTTACTTTTTGCAGATAATTTTTTTTAACATATATACAATAATTAAATATCACTTCTTTGTTCAAATGGATCTTCAAATCTCAGACTGTCTACACCTCTGTGAAACTGGAAAATGGTTGGGTGATATTAGCCCGCTATTTTTATGGGTGCTATCAGTGTGGTCCTTTGGGTCACTATTATGGGGGCACTATCAGCATTAGACATTTTAGCATGCAGCATCAGTGGGTCATTATGATTCTTGGAGGCACGTTAGGTGGGTCTCTTATTTCTTCATTATATTACTTGGTTCATTCTGCCTCTGAATGACTGATAACTAGTAAACCATGTATTTTAGGTTGAAAAAATCAGTTAAAGGATAAAATTCCTAGCACCAACAAAGGGGTAGCTCGCTGCTTCTGAATTTATTATTGTGTTCTATGGGAGCTGTAAAAATCCCTGTGCAGTGAGCTCCCTCTTGTGGTATCTAAAGCCAGACAGAATTGTATCATTATGTGAAGAAAAAGCAACCTAACTGCTCTCCATTACATCTATTTATATAAAATAAATTGCAGGTACATGTTGCTGCCTAAGACCACCACCATTAACCCTGTAAACCATGCTAAACAATGTTCTAATATTATATAATGTCATAATTACATTCAATGATACCTGGTAAACAACTGTAGACCACCAGGAACATGTTAGTATCACTAAACCCTAAACCCCTAAACTTGTGTAATAACATTTATATCGAAAACCAGAAATGTTTACATAATTTAGAAATTTTGCAATCTCCACTGTGGGCACTCTTGTACTGAAACTGTCCTTTTAAATGACTGCATTTACTACTGACCAGCAAATATACACTATATATCTGTGAGGAAACATCTGACTAATGCATCTTTTAGGTAAGAACAACTTAGGCATGTTAGCCAAATCAGAGATTTGAATTTAATTTCAACATTTATGTACATGTTAATTTTCCCAAATTATATGCCACATTATTCAAGAAAGTAAAAATATTCATTCTGTCCCAAGATACAGAGTGGATCTTTGAGATTCTTGAGTGACACTTAGTCAATCAGCAGCTAATGTGTGCCAATATGTCAGCCCTTCATCTCTCAGGTGGCCTTAAAAACATTACTCTAGGACAGCTATTAGAAATTGAAGTGAGAAATGAATATAATTTAAAATAAAAATCAATTCTGTTTTCTGCAGTGGTGTATGTCATATGGCCATTTATTTTTTTCTCTGCATACTGTGAATAAAAAAAAAATATGGAAAACTTACATAGCTGTTGGGAAGTGGCCTCTATTAACCGATGATCCCTGAGGCATTCCTCACTATTAAAATAATAGAACCTAAGCAACATTTTGCAGCTACACAATTAGAGACTCTTCTGACCGAGATGCCTTGCAGAAACCAAAATGGCACAGGAATGACTTGCACAGTAATTTCAGTCTTTTCATATGATATTGGGATTGAAATGCAAATCTATATTTTTCCTTACCTGAGGGAAAGATATATAGTTTTTGATTCCAATGACAAGCTTATCATTTCTGCCAATGTAGTTGTAATTGCCTATTACAATTGGGAAATAAATATCAAGCTGAAGAAGCCAACATCAAATATGCATACATCTGATAGCTTAAAGGGGTATTCCAGTTATTTCAGGATAGGGCACAACTACTGGATCAGTGGAACTTCTACTTCTGGGGCCCAGACTGATCATGAGACTACGGGCGGCAGGTTAAATGGAGCTTGAGCACTACTGCTCCATTCATCTCTGGTGGAGATGCCAGCTAATTTCAGCAGTTCCATAAAGATGAATGGAGCTGTAGTGTATATGCTTAATTCATTCTGGAGTTCCAGCAGGATATGGCACCCCATTTTCAGTGGAGGTCCCAGGAGTCAGAATCCCACTGATTTAAATCTATAACCTGAAGTAACCAGAATACTCAGAAGTGTACAAAGATCTTATAGGGCCCAATAGTAAAACGTATTATGGGCCCCCCACCCTACTTAGCTTTCCAGTATCTGCATAAACCACTGCCAGACAAAGTAGAATGCAAAGTGTAGCAACATCCCAGATTTCTGATGTATTTGAGTTTCACCTTTTTTTTTTTCCACCTTTTTTTTTTTTAATTAAGGGAAAGAAAATTAAAAATGGAATAAAACGAGTCACCCTCGGTCTCACCCACATTATCCAACTTTAATGTCAGAAAAAGTAGAACAGGTGCTCCATAAAAATGGTATTCATTCTGAACACCATATTTCTTAATGTTCAAAAAGAGATTGGAACCGCGCTGCTTTTAAAATCGCTTCTCAAAATATCCGCACGTTTTGGATCCTTTCCTGGTGTGAGACTTCCAGCGTCCTGGACACCGAACACAAAACTTCCGTCTCCAGTTAATCTCTTTTTGAACGTTTGATTTGGATGCTAGACCCACAGCATTAGAGGAGCCTGCAGCAGCGCAAGTACCTGTGTTAATTTCCTGATTGTCAGAAAAAGTATATCTAAATTTGACCATATTTCTTAATGTATTCATGTCAGACAACTGGCATAATTTCACTAAATGTATCTCCTGCTTCCCTTCTATTACCGAGCTGGCAGCTTGCCGCCACCACTAGAGGTAGCTCAGTGCATAGAAATGTATGTAGTTAGAATTCACTAAATTAGCTGTAATAATCCGTTTCCACTAAGCTCCCACTAGTGGTGGAAGCATGAAAATTCATTTCAGTATTAGTATATTAACTGCAAGAAGATCACCAAGGGTATTAAACGCTTACTTCAGGAAGTCAGTAAATTAAATGACATTAATTTCCATCTCTTGACATGCAAATGAATGCCATACTACACGTTATATTACTGATCCTCACATTCAACCTTTGAAAAAGAGTTAATAGAGGTTATGTGCACAGGCCAGGACAGACATTTGTTATGGTAATGTCAGAATTTGCATTGGCATGGTCTCAGGGATACAATTAATTTAGATGTGCCATTTTTTTTGATAGGCATTACATTTCAATATGCATTAGATACAGCATAGTACAGATATGCTGGAAATAGCCTTGGTATAGTTTTTTTTTTTTTATAGCCTTTTTCTATTAAGTACCTTTACCTATGATTTTTTAACTATATACCAATTATTTAATGATATTATATTAAAGTGACCCTCCAAGCTCCTCCTTGCTAAGCCTTATTTGCCTCTGTATATGTGTGGCAGATACCTGTTAATCATCTTTTCCTTGCTGGCAGTTTAGTATTCTGTATTATAATTTCATTCTGTTATTGCGGTAATAAAAATCAAATCTCCCTGCAAGGACATCCTGGTGCGCCTGTGATGGATTAGTGTTTATACGCAGCAGCCAATCTGAGGAGCCAGAGCTGCAGGGGGAGGGACAAAACAGCGGCCCGGACCAATGATGAAGCAGGAGGTGTGTTGTAGACGAACAAAGCACTTGTTCAACGGGTGAAATTATCTTTTATGCGGACAATAAAATAATTGTCTCTGGGCAGCAGATTGTGCTGTGTGAACATCACTCTGCTGCCCAGAAACATTTAATTGTTCACCCTCATACAGTGGAGAGGAACGCTGCATGTAAATGCAACGCTTCACCTCCATTGATAAGCTGGCAGTTGTTAGGAAGGAACTCTTCCTTCCCGACAATTGTCTGCACCATCTGGCTGTGTAAACTCTCCTTTATATATCATTTTAGGTCATTACTGTTAGTGTTGAGCCAATTGAAGTATCCAAAGTGTACTTCAATACGAATTTCAGGGAAAATTTTATTTGGCGCAAAACCGAATTCCCTCCTGCTTTGTGGTAACGAATCAATTATCCCTGAAATGGTAAAACATTTTTTTTTAAATAATACTCACCTCATCCATTTGAGTGTTAGGTGGCCGCCTTGGCCATCTTGCTTGAAGATCCAACGTGAAATCTCGTGCACGATGGGGTATAATGTCCCAACGCTGCCATTGTGATGACAAGATCATGCACCACGCAAAATTTAGCACTTAAATTTATTTTTTAACTGATCACCCTTGAAAGGCCTTAATATTCATATCAGATGCCACGATCAGCGATGAACGCAGCATCTGAGGGTTTAAATGATGGGGCAGAGCAATCACTGTACTGTATAGAAAATAACCAATAGGAAGACAACTAGTGGCATTTGAGGCTTCAATTATGCAGTAATTAAACACAAGGGATTGTAGTCATATGAATGCGTGAAATTTGTGGCCTTTCTATCAATTTGCTATCACCGTTGTTTGCTGTGCTGCGGTGCTGGGGGGCTGGCGGGACCCGGTGCCATGTTGGCATTGCCAGACAGCAGGGGTGCTGTTTGGCTGCTGGATCCCGCCACCTGCTGGTGCGGTGCCGCGGCGGCGGTCGCTGGGTGGTGCTGCGCCAAATTTAGAGTAGGACCCACTCCAAGAGGAAACCTTGGCGCAGTGAGTGGGCTTATGCCTTTTGCTCAAAATGTGCACTAATGCCTCTTATATAGCATGCAGCATAGGGGGCAGTAGAGTAACTATTGCGCCGAAAGGCGATGTTAATTTTGCTGAGAAGCAGTTAAAGGTCAGAAGCTGAGCTTGTGGATGTGCGATCCTACCTCTTTTTCTTTCTTTCTTTTTTTGAAATATGTATATATAGGTCTGTCCAGGATCAGCACTCCTCCCATCCAGTGCAGGTGTTTTTTATTAGCCTGAGCAAGTATATATGAGTGATAGGGTTCTACTAGCCCTCAGACTAAGTTCCTGAGAGCATGTGATAGGTGAGCTTTACCAACTGTTCACATGGTGCAGTACTGCGTGGCTGCCGTTGTTTGCTGTGGTGCGGTACTGGGGGGCTGGCGGGACCCGGTGCCATGGTGGCCTTGCCAGACAGCAGGGGTGCTGTTTGTCTGCTGGATCCTGCCGCCTGCCGGTGCGGTGCTGCCGCGGCGGCGGTCGCTGGGTGGTGCTGCGCCAAATTTGGAGTAGGACCCATTCCAAGAGGCAACCTTGGCGCGGTGAGTGGGCTTATGCCTTTTGATCAAAATGTACACAAATGCCTTTTTATATAGCATGCAGCATAGGGGGCAGTACAGTAACTATTGCGCCGAGAGGCGATGTTAATTTTGCTGAGAGGCAGTTAAAGATCAGAAGCTGAGCTTGTGGATGTGCGATCCTACCTCTTTTTCTTTCTTTCTTTTTTTGAAATATCTTTCTATCAATATGGCCAAGCCCAGAGAAATATTCCCTTGTATAATAAATGAACAAAGTTAAATAGAAACAGCAGTATAGTTATAATACCATGACCAAATATTACACTAACCAATAGTACCAGACATTGCCAAATAATGTGGATATGAAAACATAATATTATAATAAAACATAAACATATATAATAAACATAATATTCCATATATAATGAAATAATACTCCAATTCTGTATTCTGTATAGAGATGAGCAAATCGAATCTGACGAAGTGTAATTCGATCCGAATTTTAGGAAAAATTCGATTCGCACCTAAGCCGAATTCCCTCACGATTCGTCGTAACAAATCAAATTTTTTCCTAAAATGACTGCTGCACGTGTGAGAACATAGAGCAAGGAACTCTGGGAATGTGGGATAACCCATAATGCCATGTATGTAGCTAATCAGCAGCCAGCCAGCCCTTTGATGTCACAGCCCTATAAATAGCCTCAGCCATCTTGGATTCTGCCATTTACGATTTTACTCAGTGCAGGGAGAGATGTCACCAGGCGCTATGGACAGTATTAGAAAAGCCATCATTGTGCTAAAAATACGATTTACAAGTGCAGGGAAAGATTATTCAAGGTGTAAGGAAAGGATAGGGAGGAATCATTCTGCAACATTTATGTTGAACAGGGTTCAGTAGGGGAGGTTACAGCCTGGGTAATAGGAACAATCCTATTACACCTTGCTGCACGGATTCAAATTGCCATTATACAGCTCTGTAATTCCAGCAAACCGTTCTTATTAGGGTACAAGTGCTGTTTGAAACAGGCATTAACAGGGTTTATTACAAGGAAATATTTTCCCTTGTGCGGTGCAGTTATATGTTCTAAAGCATTTTTTGGCTTGTGTTAGTGGGAAAAAAGGGCTTATTAGCCATTGTGTGGTGAAGTGCTAAAATAACAGCCCTTTTTTGTGTATTAGTGGCAAAAGTAAAATATATTTGCCATTCAGCGGTGAAGTTACAGTATATGTTCTAAAGCCTTTTGTGGTGTGTATTAGTGGAAAAATAAAAAATATATTTGCTCTTCAGCGGTGCAGTTATACTGTATGTTTTAAAGCCGTTTGTGGCGTGTATTAGTGGAAAAAGAAAAAATATATTTGCCGATCAGCGGTGCAGTTATATATTCTAAAGCCTTTTGTGGCATGTATTAGTGGCAAAAGATAAATATATTTGCCGTTCAGCTGTGCAGTTATATGTTCTAAAACCCTTTTTTGTGTGTATTAGTGGGGGAAAAAAGGCTTATTATTAGCCGTTTTGTGGTGAAGTGAGAAAATTACAGACTTTTTTGGGGTGTTTTAATTTCCTTTTTATTTATTTATTTGATCTAACAGTATGTCAGACAGAAAAGTGCCAGGCCCTGCACAGGGGAGTGGCAGAGGCTCAAATGCTTTTGGCACAGGTGGAGGTCACAGCAGAGTAAGGGGCCGTGGCAGCAGGGGTCACTTCGAGAGGCCTGAGCTCCCAGTGTCAGATAGCGGTTGTGTCGTGAGCAGCAACCCAGCGGTTCTTGAATGGTTGACTCGATCTTCGAGTTCGTCGCAAGTGACATCAGACACCCCCAGCAAAGAGTCAATGGGTTCGTCAGACACAACCCTTAGTTGGCATGGCCTGGGAGCAGGCCCTGTGCCCTCACCTGTCCTCAACCTGCCTCTGTCCTTTTCTGTTCCCTCAGCCAGAGAAATATTGTATGCTGTGGGCTCAGCTCCACTATACAATGAGGACGAGCTACTAGAAGACAGTGAGCAGCTACTGGCAAGCCAAGATGTGGAGGAGACATCCGCCGCTTCCTCCACTAGGCGGGCAAGTAGTTATGAGGAGAATGACGTGGGAGCTGGTGTTGCGAGTGGTCAGGCTCCTGACCCAGAGACGGTTGAGGAGGACATCAGTGACGTGCAGACAGTACTCGATGATGATGATGTAGCTGATCGCACTCGGGAGCCGGGTGACGAAGGGGCTTTATCATCATCGGGAGAAGAAAGTAGCAGCTTGCCCGTGAGCCAGCGGCAGAGCCAGCAAGTCGCTAGCATGGCTGGGAGTCCGCAGAGTGGCAGCAGTGGGAGGTCAGAAGCCAAACGTGCCCGGGGTAGACCACCCGCTTCGCAGGAGCCTACCTGCTTGGGAAGTAGCGGTGCACGAGTTCACAGAGGCAACAGAGGTAGTAGTCAGTCAGTGCGTAGTGTTGGGGGTAAAATCATCTACTCGGCGGTGTGGCAGTTTTTGTTAAGTCACCGGAGGAGGTGAATGTGGCCATATGTAGAATCTGTGAGCAGAAGGTGAAGCGTGGCCAGGGTGCCAATGTTGGCACCACGGCCCTGCATCAACATATGAAGCGTCACCATAAATTGGCCTTTACGGCGTAATTGGGTGAATGTGGTTCCTACACAGCCACACCAGCAACTTGGCCAGGTGACGCCGCTTCCGCCTCTACATTGTCACACCATTGGTCTTGCAACAATGTTGGCCTCTGCCTCCCCATCCTCCACCCTGCCCTCAGCCTCCACTGCAGGTAAAATTCACAGTGCCCCTCCAGCATACCACATGTGCAGGGCACGGTGGTGTCACGCTGTTCTGCACCTCGTTTGCTTGGGCAAACGGAGTCACACAGGGGAGGAACTGCTCCGTGTCCTTCATCAAGAAATCAAATCCTGGCTTTTTCCGTGAAAACTGAAAATCGGAACCATGGTGCAAGACAAGGGAAGAACATGGTGTCAGCGCTGCGTCAAGGAGCTGAGCTATAGCCCTGCATGGCACACGTGTTCAATCTGGTTGTCAAGCGGTTCCTAAAGTCTTCCACCCATCTGCAAGACATCCTAAAAATGGCCAGGAAACTTTGCATGCACTTCAGCCATTCGTACATCTTAAAGCACACCCTACTTGAGCTACAGCGGCAGAACAGCATCCCCCAACATAGGCTGATATGCGATGTTTCCACCCATTGGAATTCCACCCTCCATATGTTAGACCGACTGTACGGACAGAGGAAGGCCATAAACGATTTCTTAATGATCCAAGAGGACAGGAGTACTCCCCTGTGTAACTTTGATGTCAGCCAGTGGCAGCTCATGCTCAGGCCCTTTGAGGAGGCCATGTTATTTGTCAGTCGGCAGGACTATGGGATGACCAATGTCATTCCACTGCTTCATGTCCTGGAACAGATGCTGGTAAATCTGGCTGGTCAGGGGACTGGAGACTTGGCACCTACATCACATGGCCACATGAGCCCTGTGGGAGCTGAACTGAAGGAGAAGGATGAAGAGGAGGAGGACATTCGATCACAAGCAATGGGTAGCGAAATGGGTGGATTTTTTACACAGGTCACAGGAGAGAAGGAGCAGGACCAGTCAGAGGAGCTACAGGGCGATGAGGAAGATGAAGGAGAGGACCCAGACACACCATGGCAGTATGGAGGCAGGAAGTCCCTCCGAGTCATTTGCACAAATGGCCCGATGCATGCTCACTTGCTTGCGTAGTGACAGCCAAATTGTCACCATTCAGCAGAGGGATGATTTCTGGATCTCCACCTTGTTGGACCCTCGCTACTGGTCCAAAATGGGGGCCTTTTTTTACACTAGCTGAGAGGGAAGACAAACTGAACTACTATAGAGACATCCTATGTAGTCAGTTGGCTTCTGCCTATCTGTGCCATCGTCCATCTTCTCGCAGGTCTGACCGAGGGAGCCCTCTGCGCTCACGTTCTTCAGCCATGGATGCTGTGGCAGGGTGGGGTGGGGGTCTAGGAGCAGTTTCAGCTCCATCAGCAGCAACTTGAATCTAGAGTCGCTGACGAGCAGCTTTCTTCACCTGCCTAGTGAAGAAACTACTCCCCAGCAGCAGGTAGACCTGGAGCAGGACCTAAACCACCAAGTGGTGGCATAATTGGACAGCACCCTGCCACCCCACATTGAAGATCCGCTGGACTACTGGGCAGCCAAACTGGATTTGTTGCTGCAACTGGCAGAGTTTGCCCTGGAAAAGCTGTCTTGCCTGGCCAGTAGTGTGGCATCAGAGCGGGTGTTTAGTGTGGCGGGGGCCATAGTTACCCCAAGAAGAACTCGCCTGTCCACCCAAAATGTGGAGAGACTGACCTTTGTCAAGAAAAATCAGGCGTGGATCAGCTAGGATTTCCACCCACTAATGCCTGAAGCATTAAATTAGATTATCCATGCTGCCTCACCCAAACCTTGACAAAAGAGACTGGTTTCTTCTGGCTACCTGCCTCAGCTTCTATTCTAATGCTGCCACCCACCCGCCTGATGCCACAACTCTGATGCCAAGTGCTCCTTCTTACACCCACCATAGTCAGCGGTACTGTCATTGCCACCCACCTCCCCAGTCCGTCACCGGGTCACTCTGTGGTCCCCTGATGCTGCTACCACCTCCCCACTATGTCACCTTGACACACTGTGGCCTTCTGATGCTGCTGCCCCCTACACTCTGTCACCATGACACTCTGTGGCCTCCTGATGCTGCTGCCACCCCCACACTATGTCACCTTGCCACTCGGTGGTCTCCTCATGCTGCTGTCACCTCCACAGTATGTCACCTTGCCACTCTGTGGTCTCCTCATACTGCTGCCACCTCCACACTATGTCACCTTGCAACTCTGTGGTCTCCTGATTCTGCTGCCACCTCCATACTATGTCACCTTGCCACTCTGTGGCATCCTGATGATGCAGTCACCTCCACACTCTGTTACCGGGTCACTCTGTGGTCTCCTCATGCTGCGGCCACTTTTTACACTGTCATTGTTCCACTCTGTCGCCTCCTCCTGATACTGCTGCTGCCGCCACCTCCACACTCTGTCATTGTGCCACTCTGTGGCCTCCTGATGCTGCTGCTGCCACCTCCACACTGTCATTGTGCCACTCTGTGGCCTCTTCATGCTGCTTCCATCTCCACAGTATGTCACCTTGCCATCGAACAAAATAAAAATAAAAAAATTTGGGTGAACCTGCAAATCAAATTTTTTCAAAATTCGCTCATCTCTAAAAATAATGCAGTCATGCAGTGCAAACATAACAGCTTTCTTCACCTGCCTAGTGAAGAAACTACTCCCCAGCAGCAGGTAGACCTGGAGCAGGACCTAAACCACCAAGTGGTGGCATAATTGGACAGCACCCTGCCACCCCACATTGAAGATCCACTGGACTACTGGGCAGCCAAACTGGATTTGTTGCTGCAACTGGCAGAGTTTGCCCTGGAAAAGCTGTCTTGCCTGGCCAGTAGTGTGGCATCAGAGCGGGTGTTTAGTGTGGCGGGGGCCATAGTTACCCCAAGAAGAACTCGCCTGTCCACCCAAAATGTGGAGAGACTGACCTTTGTCAAGAAAAATCAGGCGTGGATCAGCTAGGATTTCCACCCACTAATGCCTGAAGCATCAAATTAGATCATCCATGCTGCCTCACCCAAACCTTGACAAAAGAGACTGGTTTCTTCTGGCTACCTGCCTCAGCTGCTATTCTAATGCTGCCACCCACCCGCCTGATGCCACAACTCTGATGCCAAGTGCTCTTTCTTACACCCACCATAGTCAGCGGTACTGTCATTGCCACCCACCTCCTCAGTCCGTCACCGGGTCACTCTGTGGTCCCCTGATGCTGCTACCACCTCGCCACTATGTCACCTTGCCACACTGTGGCCTTCTGATGCTGCTGCCACCTCCACTCTGTCACCATGACACTCTGTGGCCTCCTGATGCTGCTGCCACCCCCACACTATGTCACCTTGCCACTCGGTGGTCTCCTCATGCTGCTGTCACCTCCACAGTATGTCACCTTGCCACTCTGTGGTCTCCTCATACTGCTGCCACCTCCACACTATGTCACCTTGCAACTCTGTGGTCTCCTGATGCTGCTGCCACCTCCACACTATGTCACCTTGCCACTCCGTGGTCTTCTGATTCTGCTGCCACCTACATACTATGTCACCTTGCCACTCTGTGGCATCCTGATGATGCAGTCACCTCCACACTCTGTTACCGGGTCACTCTGTGGTCTCCTCATGCTGCGGCCACTTTCACACTGTCATTGTTCCACTCTGTCGCCTCCTCCTGATACTGCTGCTGCCGCCACCTCCACACTCTGTCATTGTGCCACTCTGTGGCCTCCTGATGCTGCTGCTGCCACCTCCACACTGTCATTGTGCCACTCTGTGGCCTCTTCATGCTGCTTCCATCTCCACAGTATGTCACCTTGCCATCGAACAAAATAAAAATAAAAAAATTTGGGTAAACCTGCAAATCAAATTTTTTCAAAATTCGCTCATCTCTAAAAATAATGCAGTCATGCAGTGCAAACATAACATTCCTTTTCAGTGACCATATAGCAGTGTTATACTATGCCCAGTTTATAGGACTAATAATATTTATGATCACATGTCCACATAATAGTGTTGAAGTGATATTGGAAGCCAGTGTCCCCCTGTACTACTATCAACCAAGAGACAATCGTAATTCTTCAGTAATATTGGCTGCCACAGTGTCCCTTTGGTAGACTCATTTTCTATACAGTGCAGCTTGCTTGTTAACCAATTTACAAAAATAAATAAATAAAACAAAAACAACCCCACAAAACTGTTCTAAATGAACTGTGACAAAAGAAACTGCAGTTTTTGTAATGCTAACGATTGTATACCTTTAAGAGTTAGGCCTCAAGCACACGACCGTGTATGTTTTGAGGATTCGCAAACCGCATATCCGCAAAACAAGGAAGCCGCTCCGTGTGACTTCCCTAATTTGCGGAACGGGCGGCCCATTATAGAGATGCCTATTCTTGTCCGCAAAACGGACAAGAATAGGACATGCTCTATTTTTTGGGCCGGGCCACGGAACGGAGCAACGGATGTGAACAGCACACGGAGTGCTGTCTGCATCTTTTGCGGCCCCATTGAAGTGAATGGGTCCGCGCCTGAGCAGCAAAATATGCGGCTCGGATGCAGACCAAACATACGGTCGTGTCCATGAAGCCTTATATTGTTTTGTGTTTTTGTAGATTTAAAGATGCAGTTAGAGCCGCATGTGAAAGTCTAATATTAAAATGTATTAATGACCTTAACATTGAAATGAAGGGCATGTCATTAACACTGCTTGAACAAGAACTTGAGCAGAAAAGCCCTCAGGCTTTCAATGCACAAACGACATCACTAATTTTCATTTTCCATTCTGACACTTCTCAGTGTGCCGTCTTTGAGAAGATTGGATGTATAACGAGTTCGGAGGCAACACTTCTGCTCTATTCAATCTATGATCTTAGGCAGATAAGGTGCACCTTCCAAAAGGGCATCAGTGATACACTGAAGATAGTTGCTGTTAACAATAATTATGTGTTATATGTCTTAGAGGCTTTTTTGCTGATCAGTACAATTACCTAAATAGTGATTGTTACAATAATCTCAGGCTGGAAAAATAAGATAAGAACAAGAAGACTTTATGATTCTAACTAAACCTAATACATTCAGCTGCTACATCGTATATTGGGTGCTCATATTTGCCTTGCACCATGTGTGTCCGGCTTTATGCATTTCACATTCACATGTTTTAAGTAGGAAAATGTTAACACTGTACGGTACATTTAAAACTGAACAGTAAAAGGCTATGACAACTCCAATTTGACTCTTGATATGAACAGATTTTATATAACTGCAATGCAGCGGCAACAGCCAGGCCCCTTTTGTAATTGGTGGTGATACCCAGGTGTAGGAATGGCCGAGTGGTATAGGGTTGAAAGGATCTTGTTTTCCTTTTGTGACAGGCGCCTGGAGAGCTCCCTTCAATGACACACGCGCACTCAGGTGATCTTAGAAAGCAGCTTTATCTTTATCTTTGTTATTCCAGCTTTTATACATGCACACTGACATACAGGAACAGGTGTGGTTTACATGTACAATGTTGCTGAGTACAAGCAATTCCCTATATAGAGGAATTGCTTGGTATGTCTACTCTGAAGCATTAATGTCTCTTTCCCTGCTGGATTTATTGAGTATTTGTTTACATTGACTATTTCTGTATCTGGTCCTCCCTTGATTAGGCCATAAGTAGCCCCCTCCCCTCTTGTTCACACCTGATTGAACACTGAGTGGTATAAATCTAAGTTCTTAGGTCATTCCAGACCTTGGTCATTCCAACATGCACCATCTTCCAAGTGCAACATTCTAAGTGCTGAGACCGAATTATACCAGAATTGAACCAGAAGGGACCCAAAGGTAACTACAAAAAAGTTAATGTAAACAATGTTTCACTTTTTCATCTTACTCTTCCCACTTTTCCTAAACCTCCTAAAATACCCCCACATCCATCCTCCCAGCAAGGAACTATTCATATCTCCCTCCATCTTACCTTCTCATCTGACTGATTGCACAAACTTGTTTGGCAATGTAAAACACTTCCTTCCCAAACACACACATATACCTCCTGCCCTTTCTTTTTCTCACCTACTGACACTTTCTCTGCTTCTCCTTATTGCTGGTGATATCTCACCAAATCCAGGCCCCCTCAGCAAATCCCCACTATCACCTCTACCTCCTACTACAAATCTCATTCCACAAATTTCTGCAACCCCTTAAACCTAATAACCATTCCTCTGACCCCTGCTCCTTTGGCTCCTCTTTCTGGAGCATTATGGAGCGCTTCGCTCTGTCTGTAACAAACTCTCCTACATTCATGATCTCTTTATCTCTCAAAAACTTTCCTTTCTGGGTCTCACAGAAACATGGCTGACACCCTCCGACACCTCCTCCCTGCTGCACTCTCGTATAGTGGATTTCATTTCACTCACACCCCCGCCCTGGCAGCAAACATGGTGGAGGAGTTGGTCTTCTCCTATCAGATACCTGCTCCTACAGCCCAACTCCACTGCCGCCCTCCATTGCACCCACTTCATTTGAAGTACACTCTGTTCGCATCTACTCTCCCTCCAACCTCCAAGTAGCTGTTATTTACCGCCCCCAGGCCCAGCCACCATCTTTCTTGACCACTTTAACACCTGGCTCCTACACTTTCTTTCTGCTGACATCCCCACTATCATCATGGGTGACTTCAACATCCCCATTGACACCTGCCACTCAGCCGCCTCTAAACTCCTATCGCTCTCTTCCTCCTTCGGCCTCTCACAGTGGTCTTCCGCTCCCACACACAGAGATGGTCACACTCTGGATCTTATCTTTACCCGCCTCTGCTCCCTATCTAACCTTTCTAATTCGCCTCTCCCCTATCCGACCACAACCTACTCACCTTCTCTTCACTGGTCTCTTCTGCTGCTCCCTCGGTCCACACACTAACACATCCCCGCAGGAACCTTAAACATCTTGACTTTCGCTTGCTCTCCGACTCTCTTCTGCCGCTCTCTTCAATTTTTTCCCTCCAAGACCCAGATACTGCCACCACCCTATATAACACCACAATAAGTGCAACTCTGGACACTATTGCCCCACTTACACACAACAAAACCAGAAAAATCAACAGACAACCCTGGCATACCGACCTGACCAAAAATCTCAGACAAGCTTCCAGGGCTGCAGAGCGGCGATGGAAGAAATCCCATTCTAAAGATGAATTCACCGCATACAAGCAATCCCTCCTCATTTTCAAATCCTCACTTGCTGATGCAAAACAGGCCTACTTCTCATCTCTCATATCTTCCCTATCCCACAACCCAAAACAACTTTTTAACACCTTTAATTCTCTTCTCCGTCCACCAGCGCCCCCACCCTCTCCTCTCATCTCAGCTGAGGATTTCGCCACATTCTTCAAACAAAAGATAGTCAACATCAGAGAAAGCTTCAACACACAGTCTCCACAGACCCTCCACACAGCTGCTCTGTCCTCTTCACCCAAAACCAGCTTCTCCGCTATTACAGAAGAAAAACTCTCCACTCTACTCTCCAAATCCCATCTCACCACCTGTGCACTTGACCCAATCCCATCCCACCTCATCCCTAACCTCACCACAGTGTTTATCCCAGCCCTAACTCATCTCTTCAACCTATCACTAACTTCTGGTCTCTTCCCCTCTGCTTTTAAACATGCTACAATTACACCCATCCTCAAAAAGCCATCACTTGACCCATCTTCTTTGTCCAGTTATCGCCCCATATCACTTCTTCCATATGCCTCAAAGCTACTTGAGCAACATGTCCATTCTGAACTGTCCTCTCACCTCTCCTCCTGCTCCCTCTTTGACCGGCTACAATCTGGCTTCCGACCCCACCACTCAACCGAGACTGCCCTCACCAAAGTCACCAATGACCTACTACTTGCCAAAACCAAAAAACATTACTCTGTCCTCCTTCTACTTGACTTGTCCTCTGCCTTTGACACTGTCGACCACTCCCTTCTGTTACAAACTCTCTCATCTCTTGGCATCACTGACCTGGCCCTCTCTTGGATCACATCATACCTCACAGACCGGACATTTAGCGTCTCCCACTCTCACGCCACCTCCTCGTCTCACTCCCTCTCTGTTGGTGTCCCGCAAGGCTCCGTACTAGGACCCCTGCTCTTCTCTATCTACACCTTCGGCCTGGGACAGCTTATAGAGTCCCATGGTTTCCAGTATCACTTTTATGCTGACGACACACAAATCTACCTCTCTGGTCCAGACATCACAACCTTACTATCCAGAATCCCACAATGCCTATCTCGCATATCCTCCTTCTTTTCCTCTCGCTTTCTAAAACTTAATATGGATAAAACAGAATTTATCATCTTTCCCCCATCTTGCTCACTCCCCCAACAGACATATCTATCACAATCAATGACTGCACACTCTCCCGGTCAACCAAGTCCGCTGCCTTGGAGTGACCTTGGATTCTGCCCTCTCCTTCCGACCACACATCCAAGCCCTTTCCACCACCTGCCGTTTCCAACTCAAAAACATCTCCCGCATCCGCCCTTTCCTCAACTTTGAATCGGCAAAAATGCTTATACATTCCCTCATCATCTCCCGCCTAGACTACTGCAACATTCTCCTCTGTGGCCTTCCATCTAGCTCTCTCGCACCCCTACAATCTATCCTCAACTCTGCTGCCCGACTAATCCATCTCTCCCCCGTTACTCCTCTGCATCTCCCCTCTGCCAGTCCCTGCACTGGCTCCCCATTGCCCAGCGAATTCAGTTTAAAATACTAACCCACACATACAAGGCCGTCCACAATCGGTCCCCTCCCTACATCTCTGAGCTACTTCCCGATACATCCCCACACGCAATCTTCGATCCTCACAGGACCTCCTTCTCTCCTCTCCTCTTATCACCTCTTCCCACACTCGCCTCCAGGATTTCTCCCGTGCATCCCCTATACTCTGGAACTCTCTACCCCAACATATCAGACTCTCACCTACAGTGGAATCCTTCAAAAGCAACCTGAAAACCCACCTCTTCAGACAAGCCTACGACTAGTGACACTGCTGCTTCTATACCGCCATGACCAGCTTCACCCTCGCCTACTGTCTCCATCCCCCATACCACGTAGATTGTAAGCCCTCACGGGCAGGGCCCTCTGTCCTTCTGTACCAGTCTGTAACTTGTCTCGTTCATGCTTAAGGCTATTGCCTTATTATGTATGTGCACCGCTTATGATATGTACAGCGCTATGGAATGAATGGCGCTCTAAAAATAAATAATAATAATAATAATAATAAAAGATGTAAATACACTTTCCCTTGGAACTGTCTGACGTCCTTCTTGACCAATTTGTCCTTCCTACAGATCATATAGCAGTTCTTTATTTAACTCTTCACTACATATCATATGGCGTGCTTGATTTAACCCTTCAAGGGTGGCCTAGAATGTCCCTTAATGTTATGTATGAGTGTCACGGTGCTACTACCTGGATACGGCTGGAACCTCAGTCGTTGGCTCCGTAGCAGACAAATAGGGGGTAGTAATTGAGGGATGAAAGAAGTAACTTGAGTCAAGACCTTGTATAAAGTTTAATAGCAGCTTTACTTGAATAAAGGTTCATCAAAAACAGTCTTCAAACTTTGTCTTGGTCCCAGCAGGCTTTAGCATTAAAACTTTGGCAGGCAAACTCCACTCTGCTACATCTGTTGCTCTCTGACTCATCAGCTGGCTGTATAACTCAACTTTCTTCTTTAGGCTGCAACTTCTCTCTTTCTTTAGTCTGTCTCTATATTAGGTCAGGGAACTTTTCCTCCTGGCTCCTGAGGCTCCGAACTGTGGCCTCCATATCCAGCAGAGCTGAACGTGCTCTGGCTGAATTGGCTTTGCTTTGCCTGGGCACGTCCAGCAGAGATGTTCCCAGCACTTGCTTCCTTCCCCTAGCAGGGGATAAGCTAGACTGCTCTAGAAACTGGTCCCCTCCCTTCCTGCAGGATGTGGGACTCGCCCACTCCTCCACAGAGGAGGGTTATGGAACGGAAAGCTCCAGTCTACCTAACTGTATCTTTGCCATGTGCCACCTGCTGGTGAACAAGGCATATTACATTTAAACATAACAGTTACATAGCAATTGAAATGCACGTTGTGAAGGACTTGGAATAAATGCACAAGATGACATGAGGTTAACCAAAAAAGACAATAGCAGGGTGCAGAAGTGGTAATGCCGCTCTGGGGCATTACATAACCAGAAGCCAAAAGCATAATTATGACATTTTAAAAAATTTCCCAGCAACAATTTTACTATTGAGCTTCAGCTTACAACATGTCATTCACTGCATTTCATATCCAGTGCATTGCATATAGAATGGTTAAGACATTTTATCAGTTTGTTCAGAAAATATGCTGTGAAGGATAACATTTCAATACAACATACTCAATTTGATAACTGCAAAGAAAACATTCCATGTGCAAATTTTAGGTATTATTAAGAATAGTTAGCTCCAGGCCCAGGAAAGTCTAACATTTAGGATCATGGTAGTGATGATCAAATTTCTTGAAATTTGTTTTGCGTCCATTTGGCAATTTAAAGAATTGGTATGCAATACACTCTAGTCTCCTAGGTCTCAGATTTTTAGGAAAATTAAATTTGCTGAAGTGTGTCACAATTCAAACAACTAAGTATACACAAGCTAATTGGCGATTCAGAATAGTTTTCTTATGGCCACACTTTCTGATATAAATGTCTCACGATGCAATGGAGGACAAGGGGAGAAGGAGAAGAAGCAACTCTTGATGATGACAAGGACACTGTACTGCTTCGGGATGTGGCTGACTGCCACCAAGAGGACCAGGAGAAAGAGGACAGACTTTTTTTTATTTCGAATGCTGACCAGTTATATTTTCCCCACAGTATCCAGTGATGTTGTCTCATGTGCTACAATCGAGCCCTGGTATCTATATTTGTGTTTGAATACCCACGGCTTTCTTGCAGCTCTTGCAAACGGCTATGGTTTTGGGGGCGCCCATGTGGAGAAAAAAAAAATGCTACACAGGAGTTGCTCACAAAGAGCTAGAGGCAGCAGAACTTGTCCTAGGTCTGGCAAGTTTTGAGCCTGCTCCCACAGTATTAGCAGCATCACGAGTTCTCGAGCTGACGACAATAGAAGTCGATCTGGCAGGATCTTTTTTTGGAAGGCTTTGACCATATGTTGCCTCTGCTCTTTATTGCTGCCACCACCCTCTATCTCTGATGTTACCTCCTCAGCACTCCGATCTGGCTCCCTGTCCAACATACAATCTTCATCATAGTCCCCACTCTCCCCACCACTTTTATCAGACTGTGATATGTCATAGTGAGCTCCTTGGCACCCCTCCCCACTGCCCAGTATTTGCCCCAGTCGCTACCACTGATCTCACCGCCACCACCACTGCTAAGGCTGCCACTACTACCACCACTAACACAGACATGCATAGGGTCCACCTCCTCCACCTGAACACTCTCCTTATGGCAGTCCAAAAGCTTGCTGTTCCCAAATGACTCAACAGAGAGACTATCGACTATCTCCCATAGTGCCTGTTTATCTCTTCTTAGGAAAAAAAGAAGGTGCCCCACTAAGGTGGGGCAGTGATGACAGAGAGGATGCAACTAAAATGGTTTTTCTGGGAATGCAAGGAGGAGTAACAGGAGGAATGCTGTAACCCCTGGCTACAAGGCACTGTGTTAGACTTAGAAGAGACCTCCAAGTCATCCATCTGTGACTGAGAGGAGGAATGAGCCGTCCAGTCCACAATCTCCAGAGGAGACCTGAAGTTTGTGTGCCGCCACCTGTTTTCTGTTATCAGCTCTGCAAATATAACCTAGATCTGGTGAAGAATCCTTAGCTTCCTACCACCCATAGTGATTTTGAAAGGCTAGTTTCAGTTTTGGGGTTACCTGGTTGTAGTTCTGACGGTGACCTTAGTACTCCATAACTTAATCATAGGCCAAAAAATTTACAGTATTGAGCATATTTATGGCCTTGTTTAGCAAATGTAGGGCTTGGTCCATGAAGGACTTCAACATCATGAGACTGCGCTTGACCAAAATGCTGCTGCAGTTACTACTCCAGTTCCAGTTGAACCTAAGTCAAATCTTTCTGATAGATTTTATGGTGATCAGAAATCGTTTGTGACTTTTCAGGAGTGTTGCAAGTTGTACTTCCGTTTGAGGCCTCATTTGCCAGGAAATGAGCAGTAACGAGTGGCATTCATTATGTCTCTTCTGCAGGGAGATCTTTGGGTACTAATGCTCCTAAACTGTCATCTGTAGAGGCATTTTTTGCAGCTTTGGGTTTGCTATATGATGAATCTGATTGCAAAGCTGAAGCCAAACTCTGCTCTCTCCATTACTGTAATCACCCTGTTGAAGATTATTGCTCTGTTACTCTGGCAACGTCTATACAAGAGTTTGAGTAAACTATGACCCTGGCCATCAGACTTAATCAATGTGTAAGGTAAGCCAAAAAGGAGTACTCTTCTTTGCAATCTACTCACTTGAAATCTGAGTTCCATCCCTTGTCTTCTAAGAAACCTATGGAGTTGGTATCCACGATGTCAACACGCAAAAAATGTGTTTCTACTGTAGATATGTTGGCCATATACCCAAAAACTGCCCAAGTGCTCCAAACCGGAAGACTCCAAATGACTAGGTGGTTCACTTAGGTGGTCAGATATTTTCTATTAATTCCAAGAAATATTTTTTGCCTACTTCTATTTCTTATTCTGAAAATATGGTTTTGGTTAAGGCTTTTGTTGATTGTGGGTCTGCGGCTAATTTTCTGGATTTGTAGGTTTCTAAAAAAATGTCCATCCCGTTGTTATAGCTTGCCACTCCAGTTAAGGTGAACACAATGGCTAGTGCTCCCTTGTCTCAAGGTCTTGTAAAACTGTATACCCTGCTTGTAACCTCAGTTGTTGGATCTATGCATTCAAAGATTATTTTTGTCCTCGATAAACTGTACACTGAGCTGATTTTGGGGTTCCCTTGACTACTTTCTCATTATCTGTCATTAACTGTAAGAAAGGGAACCTAGTAAAGTAGAGCTCCAGATGTATGGGATATTTTAGGTCTCTGCCTCCAGTCTCTCTTCTGATATGCCTCTTAATGCCTTCTACCTATTTATTCAGGATTTCACTAGTTCCATACATAGTTACATAGTTAATACAGTTGAAAAAGACATAAGACCATCAAGTTCAAGTTCAACTAAGGGATAGTTGGGGACGTGAATCCCAGAAGGAATTGAGACTCAGATTTCTACATGTTTTCATAAGCATTAATCTTGTTTACTTTTAAGAATTCATCTAAACCCTTTTTAAAACTGTCCACTCTTCCTGCTGTGACCACATCCTGAGGAAGTTTATTCCGCAGCTTTCCAGTTCTTACAGTAAAGAAGCTTTGACCCTTCCGGAGACTGAACTTTTTCCTCCCCAAACAGTTTTTCACCGTATTTTTTGTATGGCCCATTTATATATTTGTATAGGTTAATCATGTGCCCCCTTAGACGTCTCTTCTCAAGACTAAATAAATTCAATTATTTTAATCTTTCTTCATAACTAAGACCCTCCATGCCCCTTATCATTTTAGTCACTCTCTTTTGTACTTTTTCCAGCTGTAGTGCATCCTTTCTACGGACTGGTGCCCAGAACTGAACTGTATATTCCAGATGAGGCCACACCAATGCTTTGTAAAGTGGTAATATCACATCCCTGTCCCGCGAGTTTATGACTCATTTAATGCATGACAATATCCTGGTGGCCTTAGGAGCAGCTGATTGACATTGTATGCTGTAATTTAATCGACCATCCAGAAGATCCAGAGATTATTACTACTAAGATGCATAACCTTACATTTGTCTACATTAAACCTCATTTGCGAGTGTTCAAGTCAGCTTGTAGTATATGAACATCTTCCATAGACTGTACAGTTCTACATAGCTTAGTATCATCTTCAAAAATAGAAATGTTGCTATTAATCTTGTCTTCAATATCATTTATAAATAAATTAAATAATAAAGGGCCCAGCACTGAACCTTGGGGTACACCACTTATAACCCGGGACCATTCTGAATAGGAATCATTGACCCCAACTCTCTGGACACAATCCTTCAGCCAGTTTTCAATCCAATTGCAAACTATACTTTCCAAGCCTATAGACCTTACTTTATCTATTAAACGTCTATAAGGGACAGTTTCAAAAGCCTTTGCATAATCCAGAAACACTACATCCACAGCCGCCCCTCTGTCCAGGCTATTACTCACCTCCTCATAAAAACAAATCAGGTTAGTATGACAACTTCTGTCCTTGGTAAACCCATGTTGGTTATCACTTATAATATTATTTACAGTCACATACTCCTGTATATAGTCCCTTAAGAGTCCTTCAAACATTTTCCGACAACAGAAGTTACTGGATTTGTATATTTCTATTAGAAAAATTGCTCTGAAGCAGGAGACACGAGTGTTAGTGGGTGCTCTCATCCTCTGATCTGGATATCTTTATAAATACCGTGCAGGACCAGGGCTTATACCACCGAATGGCTGTGCTCCTTTCCCATGGGTGGAACACTACTCAGGCAACACATGGTGAGGGTACAACACTCCGGGAAGCCTTTATGGGATAACCAACAGTCAGCAGGATATAGTACTGTCCCAGCAAAGACACAGGATGGCACAAGTGACAGTGATTCCCCCTTCCGCTGACTTGCCAGGGATTAAACCCTCTGTGACTTCGGGAGGACCCAGGACCAACTACCTCAGCCAGTAGCATCCTCCTTTGGGTGGGCACCCACCAAGACAAGGTAGCGGCAAGCTTAGGGAGCTAGCTGTGCACATAGAGGCATGTGGCCAGGTGACCCAATCGTCCCAACCTGGACTCTCCAACAAAACCCTTAGGCTCCTGGTTGGGCAGAAGAGCAGTTCTGACGTCCACCAGCTGGAACGGTAGTTCCTAGGCTGAAGTCCTGTAGAACAGCCGCTGATGACAAGGGCAGTGACCCTTTTATTTCCCTCAGACGCCATTTCAGTGCCTTGGCCTCCATTGGTGGGAGATAATTGTGGCTGTTTCATCATTGGTTATCAGTTCAATCCGACTGCATAATGTCATTCTGATGACACAGCTTTTCCACTTCAGCTAGACAGGCTGAACGGCTACACAGCAATCCACAGATGATGTAATTAGCAGGTTCACTCCCATACATCTGCTGGCTTGTTAGTCAGACCAAAAGGCACCACATAGTTAATTCAAGTTCCTGTGGAAGTCAGACAGCTACAGGAAAGACACATAAAACAATAGCTTATGTCCCTGAATGCCTCCCCAAAACAGTGGACAACAAAACAATACTTCCAGGTGCAAATTAAGAGCAATCCACCTATAAGTGGCCAGATGTTATCCTCAGTGAGCATAATTTTGTCACAGTCGCCCCTTAGCAATGATCTCAATGAGCATTACTAAGGAAAGCCAGTCTTCTATTTACCAAACTGTGGAGATGCACTCCAGTCTCACTACTGCTGCCCTCACTGTTTCTCTCTTATTATTATATAGCCCTACAACTGGCCTTATTTGCTGTACAATTTCAGGATGAACCTAAATTGCTCTAACCTTTACAGGTGAACTTAATGTGACCTTCTCTAAACTTTTGAAAGCACATGTCCAACTGTTCAGTGTTTCAGTACTTTTTGCACAACTTGCTGTTCTCTAACAAGGAGCCTAACAGCAAAATTCACATTAGGAGTTTGATTCATGAATCACCCCAAAAAATTTCCTGGTTCAATTAGAATTGGTATTTAAACAGTTCTCCTCAGCATGCTGTTTACATTTTGACTTGCTGTCTTAGATTTAGACCTTTTTATACACCTAAAAGAGGTGTAGAAAATTGTAAATGAGACAGTTCTACCGGCCCTTCTCTGCCTGCGCCACGCCAACAGTTTTACAGCTGGTGTGAGTGGAGAGAAGTCACAGATTGTGGTGCAAGTAGCTGTGCCTGAAATAAGCCTAATTTAGACATATATCATATTAATAAATGACCTCCATAGTACATATCTGTCCCTATGTATTGTAGAACAGCTTATCCCTGTCTCCCTGCCTTCTCAATAGCGAGTGCTGACTGCCCACTCTCATTTATCTCCCGTTGGCTGATTATATAGCGTTCTGGGCATTCAGGCATACAGATGGGTAATGGTATATAAGGTCAGTTTTAGGGCTTTATAGCATGAGAGAGAGGCCCTGACGGCAGCAGCAGTCAGTCTGTAGTGCATCCCCACAGTTCAGTAAACAGAGGACGGGCTTTCGTTATTAACACTCATTTAAAGAGCACCGCTAAGGGACACAGTGGGCCATGTCAGAGCAATTTTTCTAATAGAAATGTACAAATTCAGTAACTAAAGTTTATTACAAAAATGTTCATTTTCTTTGCCCCTAAAAATGTAAGGACATGCACAGTTTAACTAAAGAAGCAGTGCACAATGTTGGTAAGCAGTCTGGCAAGGCCCCCACCTCAGCATCATCAAAAAGTGCATTGGCAAGTCATAGGTGGGTTCTATGTTAAAGTAATTCAGCACTAGTGCTGCCCCTTTTTTCTAACTAGGGGGTGCTGGCTGAGTTCTGAGGACTACATACAGTACATAGTTAAATTCTTTTAAGCCAACAACACAGTTCTAGAAATCCTGCTCATCCAGCATTGAACCATAGTAGTCCCTTGCTGGATTAGTGGTAAAATACCATATAATCTGCATGTAGCAGCATCTGATCACAAAAGGAAGCTGGTTCATGAAGGCAGTTATGTAGGACCTGATTTTCACCGCCAATACTACTTTGCATTTAGTCAGTAGCAGCATAGCTTGACCACATGAACTTGGATGGTTAATAGACCAGCCTCACATTATGACGCTTACCACCATCATTCCCCATTGGTTCGGTTAAAAAAATATGCTGATTGGGTGAGCACCTGTAGATGCCTTATAAGACTGGCAGTGTTATGAAAGCCCCGAGAAGCAACCAATTTATCCCTGCTCTCCTTTCTTGGTCTGCAGTGGCAGTAAAACACAGCCGCTCTTTCGCCTGCTTACCACATTTAGTGGGTTTTCAAGTATAAATTTTAAAAGAAAGTTTATTTTTAGTTGTACCCAATCACTTCAGAGGCCAGTCTAGATCTATAAATATTATTAGTGGTTACACAGTTATTAGTGGTTGCACAGTTGGCTTAGTTGGCTACAGTGATGATCTGTTCACAGCATTCACAGTACCTGCTAGTAGCATTCACAGTTCCTGCTAGTAGCCATCTGGCTCCAGGAGGAGTGCACAGTGGGCTCAGCATGCATGTTGGTACCTGCATCCCTGGATCTAATGGAGGCTGTTACAGCACCAGAAAGGGTTAATAAGTATGGTTTATCCCAGCATGCATGCTGGGCCCACACTCCCTGGATTTTATGTGGCTGTCATGGCCCATAACAGGTAAGATTCAGCGTTAGGAGGATTTTATGTGGCTGTCATGGCCCATAACAGGTCAGATTTAGCGTTAGTCCCACTCACGGGACAGCCTTGGCGTGGCGAGTGGCTTATTACTTTTTTTTTTTTTATTAATAATTTTTTTTTATTTCAATCATCACAAAAAAAAGACAGAATCCATAAAACAAAATTACAAAAAGTAACCTCCCCATTCCTCCCACCCCCCCTCAACCCACCCTCCAAACCTGCAGGGAAGGGGGAAGAGAAAAAAAAAAATCCCCAACCATCCCAATCTCTCCAAACATTAGCCCATTTCACATGGGACCCTCTTTGTCTATACATGATTCTCTCATAGATTTTCACCTTATCCACCAAGCATAACCAATTGTTGCAGTCTGGAGCAGAAGGGGAAAACCATTCTCTGGCTACAAGAAGCCTGGCTAAAAACATCACTTTAGTCAGCAGACGGCCCTTCATAGGCTGGCAATTAACCTCTGATAAGTCCCCTAAAACCCATACCTTAGGAGATAGTGGAATATCTATATTGAGTCTCCGAGTCAAGGTTGTTTGTACCGTTCTCCAATAATTACTCACTATCGGGCAATCCCAGAACAGATGCATATGATCTGCCCGGGGTCCCCACAGCGAGGACAGTCAGATGCGGCTCTAAATCCCCTCTTATGAAGCCATAAAGGTGTCACATATATTTTGTGTATAATATTAAACTGTACAACAGTATGGTTAAAATTGTGCGAAACCTGACTAAAATTCTCCCTATATTCTCCCAGTCCGGAGAACCCACCTCTGACAGTAAAGCAGACCAGGATTTCTGTCCTGGAGAAAAACATTCGAAAAAAACTTTTCATCAAGTGCCTATAACAATGTGATAATTTAACTTTCATACCACCTTTCTTACAAATCAAGTTGTGCAAAAATTCCGGGTGTCTACCTCAAGTGAACAACTATCAACAATATTAAGAAGTGCTGACCTCAATTGAAAATATGCATACCAAGCCACCTCACCTAAATTTAAATTCTGTTTTAGCTCCATAAGAGACAGGACTTGCCCATTTTTAAACACCTGATTCAGATATTGAATGTTTCGCGTCCTCCAATATTGCCAACAATTTGGATCATCTAATTTCAAAAGCTTTGAATTATGCCATAGTGGGGTGCAAATAAGTGCTGCCTTAACTTTAAACCAGCTCTTTATCACCAACCATGCCTTTGTAGCCATTCTACAGAAAGGTTTATATCCAATCTGTGTGTTGAGTAAGTAGTCGGACTCCAATACTGTAAAAAAATCTGAGAAGCCTGAGTCTTTCACCAGTTTTCTACAGAGTTGGCTATTTTCCCATTCATTAAAGAAGCAAAGTTGAGAGGCCATGAAATATCCCCTAAAATAGGGGAGGTTAAGACCTCCCCTGTTATAGGGCATGGAAAAATAAAGCAACTTTAGTCTCACCCGCTTCCTCCCCATAATAAATCATTAATCATCCGTTCTATCAACCTAAAATACTTATCTTCAATCCAAGCGGGCGAGTGCGAAGAACATAAAGTACCTGGGGCAGCACCACCATTTTTATTAATGAAATTCTATCCCCTCTTGCAGGCAGAACTTTTTGCCATATCTTAATTTTTGATCTCACCTTCGACAGTAGAGGGATCAAATTAAGTTGGAAATAATCTTGAATTTTGGCAGAAGCTGTAATCCCCAGGTATTTTATTGAATCGGAGATAGATACCCGATTAAAAGATTTTCCACAGATCCTCGCAGTTTATCTACAGGGAGAAGAACAGTCTTCCCCAGTTAACCTCCAAACCAGAAGGATAGGAAAATAGGCTAACCAGTTCCATTATTCGAGGAGTGTTTTTCTGTTTGGTGAATAAAAAACAAGATATCATCTGCATAGAGGGATATTCGATCCTGCTCCCCCATTACACCAAAGCCAGCCACTCTCGAGTCTTGCCTTATGCTAGCTGCAAGAGGTTCAATATAGATATTAAATAAGAGAGGGGAAAGAGGACATCCTTGACGGGTACCTCTTCCCAATGAAAAACTCTCTGTCAGCATGTCATTGATCCTAATTCTGGCCACTGGACATTTATATAGCAACTGAACCATCCCCATAAATTTGGGGCCAAAACCCATTCTTTTCATCACCTCCCAGAGAAACGTCCACTCGACCCTGTCAAACGCCTTAGTAGCATCCAGAGACAGGACCGAGCGGGCGCCCCCACCGGGAGACTGAATATTAGCAAAGAACCTATGCAGATTGTGGTGGGTACCCCTTTTCACCATAAAGCCATTTTGATCTGGGTGAATCAGAGAAGGCATAACCTGAGAGAGCCTCCTAGCCAGAACCTTTGATAACAACTTAGCGTCCGTATTTAATAGGAAATTGGTCTATATGAGCTCAGATCCGTCGGGTCTTTATCTTTTTTGGGATTAAAACTATCACAGCTTCCATCATCGACTGTGGCAAATTCCCTCCCTGCGATGCTTGAGCAACCACTTCCAGTAGATGGGGGAGGATGACATCACTGTACTTACGATAGATTTCATATGGGAAACCATCTGAACCTGGCGATGAGTTCCCGGAGATAGACTTCAGGGCCTCCTGAATCTCCACAAGAGACACCTCTCCTTCCAGGGATTCTTTTTGGGCTTCTGTTAGCATTGGAAGAGAAATTCTCTCCAGGAACTGTCTCGCCAGGTCAATTGGCAGACCAGGTGAAGCTCTATATATCTGGGAGAAGTATTGCAAAAAAGCGTCCCTTATACCCTCTGGGTCTGATATTGTTACCCCATCTAAATTATGAACTAAAGTAATAGCTTTCTTTTTTTATCCTGTTGTGATATTATTTTAGCTAAAAGCTTACCAGGACGTCCAGATTCTGAAAAATACTTCTGACCCTTAAAAAGTAGCCTGTGGTTTGCTTTCTCAATTACATATTCTTTCAAGGAACAACTAGCCTTTTGCATCTCTTCCTTATTATATTCAGTAGGTTGATCAATGAACCGCTCCGTTGTGGAGGCCACAGTATCAGTCAGATCTTTTCCCTCTTCTTAAATGATCTTCTCACAGCAGTGATATCACTAATAAGAACCCCCTCAGGTATGCTTTCAAAGCGTCCCAAACTGAGTTGATGTTGGCAGAGGAAGATTCACCTCCCAAAAGGAGGATACATGTGTTTTGATGGACTGATAGTTATCCATAATAGTAAGCCAATACGGGGTCAGCTTAAACCCAAATCCCCTATTGTCTTTATTCTCCCCAATGCGAACCTCAATTAGGACCGGTGAATGGTCTGAAATTGTTCTTATGCCATATCGTATCCTTTTAATATTATTCAGGTTATTCTCATTAGTAAGTGCCACATCGATCCTAGACATTGCTCTTCCTTCTCTACTGACACAGGAGTACACTCTCTTTCCTCCGCCAACATATTCCCATATATCCACCAATCCAATCTCCGAGCAGAACTGAGGCAATGGAGAGTTACACATACTCCTTCCCCGATCTGCGTCTAAAGTCAGTCTGTCCTTTTTGGGATCCATAACAGCGTTGAAGTCTCCCATCAGTACAAGCCGGCATTCATGCTTTCCTTCCAAGAAACGCAGTAGTTGGATGAGTGGATACATAGAAAATGGCGGAGGTATATAGAAAAAGGCGAGAATGTAATTGTATCCATGTAACCTCCCATACAGAAAGATAAACCTGCCTTGGTTATCAATATGAAATTCGATTAAGGAGAAATCTATAGAATTGTGAATCAGAACCGATACACCCCTAGAGGCACTGCTGAAAGTAGAATGATAGGATTGGGAATGCCATCCCGTCATCAACCGGGACACGGTCTCTTCAGTAAGGTGAGTTTCAGCTATACAGATAATTGCAGGGAGATATCTCTTCACTGCATCCATAATAGCTTGTCTTTTAACCCTCTCCCCAAGTCCTCTGACATTCCAAGAGACGATTCTAACAGTCATTGATTAAGGAGGGAGAGAAAGAAAAAAAAAAAAAAATTTTCCTAAACCCCTTCCCTGCAGGTTGAGTACCCTCCCCCATTCCCCCCTCTGGTCCGCCCGACCTAGTCAGCAAACCTCTACCCTCCGGTCAAACTCCCCCCACTAATCCCCTCCTCCCTCCATCACTAGAAAACATATAGAAATATATCAAATGCCCATTTGCTCCATCCAATCCAGTGCTTGTTGCGGTTTCTCAAAAAATTGGGTAGTCCCATTGTAGATCACTCTTAATTTCGCTGGATGCAATAGTGAATATTTAATGTCTTTTAGCGCCAAGCGTTTCTTTATCTCACTGAAACTTCTTCTTTTCTCCTGGGTCTGCCGAGCAAAGTCAGGGAAAAATAACAGTCTAGTGCCCTGGTAGTCAATAGGTGCACATTCCCTCGCCCTTCTCAGTATCATATCCCTGTCCATGGATAGTAATAGTTTCATTAGGATTACTCGCGACGGCCTCCCTGGGGTGGGTTTCCCCCCTGGAATCCGATGGGCTCTTTCTATTTGGAACATAGAAGAAAAATGTTCACTGCCCAGATTTTTCAAAACTACATCCTTAAGTTGTTCAACTAGCTGCCACCCCTCAACTCCCTCTGGAAATCCGACTAAGTGTATATTATACCGCCTTGATCTATTTTCCAGGTCCTCCAGTTTATTTTGTAGGAGGTGGTTTTCTGAGGAAAGAGACAGAGTCTTAGATTTTATCCTGTCCATGTCGGATTGGAGGGAGTCTACCGTCTTCTCCATATTAAGTACTCGATCCCGGTTTTAATCAGATCTTCTCTTATTAGAGATATATCGCTCTGCATTGACCCAAGTTGAATAGACATCCCTTGCACTAACATGCCATTGTTTTCCACAGCACTCAAGATTTTTCCAGGGCCGAGGGTCATGCTCAGTTTCTATTCGCGCTAAGAGACTTTCCTCCCCTCCTTCCTGATCCGCTAGCCCGTCCTCAGATAGTTCTTCAGCTTGGGGATTTTAACAGTTTTCTTGTAGTTAGTACTCATTTTCCCTTTAACCAGCCCCTTTTCATTGAGGGAGGGGATTTCAAAAACTTATCAATTTTACTCTCAGGTGTCCTAGTCCCCAGTTTTGTTCCTGAGGAGTCCACCGACTGCCGCTTTGGAGCCATTAAACGTTAGAGACCCCTTTCAATGTATATGTCTATATATGTTTTTTTTTTTTTTTGAATATTTTTTACTATTTACAAATTTGAGTTTTGAGAGATCCTTAAATGCTCAGCCCCCCTCTTTTTTTAGATTTTTTCTTTGGTGTTTTTTTTTTTTTTTTTTTTCTCCTTTTTCCCTTTTGTCTTTGTCTTTGTCCCTTCTCTTTTCTTTAATTTGATTTGATTTTTCCCTTCTCTATTTCTCTTTTCTTGTTTCCCTTTTTTCTCTCCTTTATTCTTTCTTCTTAATACAAGCCAACACAATCTTAATACAATCTTTAAACCAGTCCCAAGTTACAGGGCAGTAAACAAATGGGCGAGCAAATAGAAGAACCAGAAAGAAACAGTTTTTTTTTTTTTTTCTCACGTGTCCAGCGTCCAGAAGGGGCGAGCAAACGAACCGAAGGGTCCCAGCAGGACCAGAGCAGGACCAGAGCAGGAAGACGGCAATGCACAGGAGAACGGGCGAGCCAAGCCAGGAGGCCAACCACGAGGGAGAGCGAGGAGGCGGAGACACACCCCCGGCGAACAGCAGCAGCAGACGGCAGACCTCGGCAGCAAAAAACCCGTCGCTCTCTCAAGAGCGGGGCAGCCAAGGACGACCAGGAGGGAACGAAGAAGCCCACACTTAACGGGCGACAGCCAGAGGCAGTCGGGACAGGCAGCAGGATGAGAGCAGGCGTAGACGCATGGCACGCGAGATCCGACGTTCTCCACAGGGCGGCAGGCGATAGAGGACCCAACAGACTCTCGCAGTCAGGACATCAGCTGGGGAGCCGGAGGGCCGGAGGAAGAGGAGGAGGGCAGTAGGAGGAGGAGAGCGCGACGTGCGTGTTCACGTCATCACACCGGCCCTTCCTGAAGCTAGGCTTATTACCTTTTGATTAAAAGGTACACTAATGTCCTCTTATAGCTTCTATCTTGGGCAGAGTTCTGGTTGCAGAGTGCTGTTGCATTTTTTTGTTTGTATGTATAATTGCCATAGCTACGTGCACCTGCATACAGGGACGTGCTGACTGACCCCCCCTTGTGTTTCTGTTTAGTATGTGTTGGAGGTGTGGCAACCTCCTTTTCAGTCGTGCACACCTGACTAGTTTGTCTGCCCTAGAGGCTGGTTTTAATCAGAGTGAGTATAAAGCTGCAACCACTCCCTGGATTTTATGTGGCTGTCATGGCCCATAACAGGTAAGATTCAGCGTTAGGAGGATTTTATGTGGCTGTCATGGCCCATAACAGGTCAGATTTAGCATTGGGACCACTCACGACAGCCTTGGCGTGGCGAGTGGCTTATTACCTTTTGATCAAAACGTACACTAATGTCCTCTTATAGCTTCTATCTTGGGCAGAGTTCTGGTTGCAGAGTGCTGTTGCATTTTTTAGTTTGTATGTATAATTGCCATAGCTACTTGCACCTGCATACAGGGACGTGCTGACTGACCCCCCCTTGTGTTTCTGTTGATCTGCTCACAGAATGTTATCACTGTAGCTGAGAAGATGACGTCATAAGTGAAAGGACCACAGTGCAGTGCTCAAAGAAACAGGGGAAAAAACTGATGAGTATCCATTCATTTGTTATTTTAGGCCATTTACAGAGATTGACAGAGTTTTTTTTATATATATATAACTCAGGCAACCCCTTTAAGTCCTTGAGGACCAGACAATTTCAGCTTTGAGGACATGAACAACTTTTATAGATTTTCCTGTTTGCATTCAGCCAATCAATACTTATATTCTTTTCTTTGATATACAGTGGCATGTATGAGTTTGGGCAGCCATGGTAAAAATTACTGTTACTGTGAACAGTTTGAAGATGAAATGATCTCTAAAAGGTTTAAAGTTAAAGATGACACATTCCCAGTGTATGAAAAAAAAAAAGTTTATTTTCATCTTTTACATTTTCAAAATAAAAAAGGAAAAGGGCCTGAAGCAAAACTTTGGGCACCCTGCATGGTTAGTATCTAGAAATATCCCCTTTGGCAAGTATCACAGCTTGTAGACTCTTTTTGTAGCCAACCAAGAGCCTTTCAATTCTTGTCGGTGGAATTTTTTCTTAATTCTTCTTTGCAAAAGTATTCCAGTTCTCTGAGATTCCTTGGCTGTCTTGCATGCACTGCTGTTTTGAGGTCTATCCACAGATTCTTAATAATGTTCAGATCAAGAGACTATGAGACCATGGTAAAACCTTCAGCTTGTGCCTTTTGAGGTAGTCTATTCTGGATTTTGAGGAGTGTTTAGGGTCATTATTCATTTGTACAAGCGATCCTCTTTTCAACTTCAGCTTTTTTACAGTTGTTTTTTTGTTTGCTTATAGAATTTGCGGGAATTGAATTTAATCCATTCTTCCCTTTACCAGTGAAATATTCCCTGCACCATTGTCTGCAACATAACCCCAAAGCATGACTGATCCACCCCCCATGATTAATGGTTGGAGAGGTATTCATTTCAAGAAATTCAGTGCCCTTTTATCTCCAAACATACCTTTGCTGATTGTGGCCAAAGAGTTCTATTTAAACCTCATTGGTCCACAGGACTTGTTTCCAAAATGCATCAGGCTTGTTTAGATGTTGCAAACCTCTGATGCTGAATTTTGTGGTGAGGTTGAAGGAAAGGTTTTCTTTTGATGACTCTTCCATGAAGACTACATTTGTGCAGGTGTCAAGGAACAGTAGAACAATGTACCACAATACCATAGCCTGTTAAATGTTCCTGAAGGTCTTTTGCAGTTAATCAGGGGTTCTTACAGTATTTGCCTTTCTAGAAATACTATGAGTAGCTGTCTCTGAAATTTTCTTAAACTTCTAGATCTTCTCTTGACCTCCACTGTTCCTCTTAACTGCCATTTCTTAATTACATTTCGAACTGAGGAAATGGAAACTTGAAAATGCTTTGCTATCCTCTTATAGCCTTCTCCTGACTTGTGGGCCTCAACCATTTTCATTTTCAGAGTGTTAGGCAGCTGCTTAGAAGAACCTATCACTGCCGTTTTTTGAGACAAGACTAGAGGAGTCTGGGTATTTATAAAGCTTTTAAATTTGCCTAATTATATTTATCCCACTTGGTGGTCCAGTCTCAGTGTGAAAGCTTGGAAGTTAAGGTACCTTTACACGAGTAGACGATTGGTACGATTGAGCAATGAACAAGTCGTTTCTTAGTGTAGTGAACGTTTCAACGATGAACTTTTAGACGCTCCGATTATCATTCACAAAATTGTAATTTTGATCACATATTCCATCATTACTAAAGCAGACAGTTGCATTTACACAAAGCGATAACTTGAGTGGCATGCTTAAACACACCCACAGTGTAATCTTCTGTACTTTGTGTAAAGGTACATTGAAGCACAGAAAGTCTATCAGTAAAGTGATGGATTAACTGTAAATGCAGATGAAGAAGATGCATGCAGTGATTTCAATCAACCTGCAGTCTCCTTGCTGTCTCCCTATGCTCTCCCTAGGATCTCTCCATGCACTGTCCATGCACTCTTCCTATCCAATATTATTTCTTAACAGTTTTCAGCAACATTGTCCCGAGCACATGAGCGCTTGCCAAGTTTCTCCTTATACTCAACTCACAGTGAAATGGTGGAGACAGCACAGGATAAAGTTTTTATAGGGCTTTGGCATCACAGGAGGATGGGTAACAGCAGAATGGCTGGTTGCATGGCATCATGGGTAATCTCACATTCCAGGGCTTATTACTTTTACAGTGTAACACATGCAGTCACAATTTTAGAAAGAAAATTGCGACTGCGCAAGGAAATTTGGCTTCATGAAGCGCGAGGAAATTCGGATTCATGGCAAATCTAATTTTTTCTAAACTTCGGATCAAATTCCACTTCGGATACTTTTTTTCGCTCAATGCTACTAACCATGATTGTGAACAAGGCTTAACCCTAACAAGCTATTTAAAATCTGAGACCTCAGTCAAAGTTATCTGAGCACTCAAATCTCCTTGGGTTCCAATATTTTTCCACTCTAAAATTCTTCAAAATGAAAATAATTCACTGATATTGCTTAAAGTTTTGAACAGTGTGTTTCATCTTTAACTGTATGACTTTTGGAGATCATTTCCTCTTCAACCTGCTTAACTGGTCATAGCAACAGTAATTTTGACCAATTTTGTAGCTGTTTGAGGCTCTATTTTTGTAGCATATTTTTCCATTTAGTTAAATTCTAAAGGGAGATGTTTGATTTTCAATACTATTTTGCAGCTATAATGTACTTGCCTATAACTACAGTACTTGCTAGTACACTTGGTTGTGAACTAATTGTGCACATGCACAGGCACAGTAGCAGTTGCTGTGTGAACGATGATGAATATGCTCGTCATGATGTGACTACTGCCTGCTACCCATGATGAACATACTGTATTAGTCACTAGCTGGAAAGTAGTTAAAAACATATCCGAATTGAAGTCTAGTCTCTAGGAATATAGAGAAACTAAGCAAGGAGTAAGCTAATGGATTACGTTCTGAAATGTTATACATTGAAAATGAATGCATTTATTCTTTAAGCACCAGAAATCATATTTTTCTTTACTGCAGAAGAAACTTTAAAAACTTTACGAGGTAGACCTGGATGTTATTCATCAGTCTGCTAACCAGTAAAGTAAAATACAAGGCATTGCTGGGCAGGCTACAGTGTAATTTTATCATCCTTGGGACATTATAAATCTTGTGTGCAGCCATCAATATTGCACAGATTATGGCTTCAAAATAACACGTATTTTAACCTATTAATGAAAACAATAAGCCTGGGGCGATTCTTGTTCTAGGACAGAAAAATAAATGATGAGCATGGTTATTGCCTATGGGAGACTGTCAAAAGGTTGGTATTAATCCTTGTCATCTTGCGGGTTTCACTAGGGATGGTCCATGATCTCCTCTGGCCTAACAAAGGACAGTCCTTGAACTTGAATGCACCCATGTTAACTTGAAAAATAGTCTTGAATACAAACCCCAAATGAAAACATTGCCCACACTTTTGTTAAGTGTTTTTATCATGTGCCTTTGACAAATATGTGTGTGTTCTCTTCTTGTCACAGTATTCTAATAATAGATGCACAATGCATTTTTCCCATGAGACAAATGTACTAGTTTGTCCACTTGTTTAGTATAATCAAGTTTAGCCTTTTATTTTTGACTTAACACTTCATGTGGATATAAAAAAACATGTATAAAACTGCTATCTCACACAGCAGATTTGTTGCCAAAATTTCTGTGAATGGAAATCATTTCCATTTATCTGAATGTATTTGGTTTGGTGGCAAGCAGTACTTTGCCGGGAAAGTTCTGGTTCGAGTTCAGTGTTCGGGCATTTAATAAAGCTTGTTGAAAGGCTGCAGGGCAGCAAATCAACAAGCTTTTAAGCTGTGTGCCCTTAGAAGTCATCACAGCCATGCCTACCAATGGCATGGCTGTGATTGCAGGTTATAGGGACGTGTAGAGACGCTGGGCAAAAATCCCAGCAGCAGGCTGTGTCTGACCATTGCAAAGGGAGAAAGAGGTGAGCGCCACTCTCCAGACTTAGAAAAAGACCAGTGATAACGTATTGAAAGAAGGGGGATGCAAGTCCCACAAGAGTTACTAAAGGAAGTATAGATCAATAAAACCGAAAATATGGGCGACCACTTAGTGTAAAGGTAATAGATGAAATCATGGCTGTGATTGGCCGATGCATGAGGTGACCCAGCCTCTATATAAGCTGCATCACGTGTAGCACCGCCCATCAGTTCTCAGTAGTGAAAGGACAGAAAGCAGGCATCTGAAGTGAGGGACAATGTTAGTGCGATTTTTTTTTTTGGGTGCAATACACCATCTTTGCACCCCTGACACAGAAAGATAATCATCAATCTGGCTGTTAATTCTGTGGGTGACCTACAGCGATTTTTTTTGTGGATGCAATACACCATCTTTGCACCCCTGACACAGAAAGCTAATCATAAATCTGGCTGTTAATTATGTGGGTAACCTACAGCGATTTTTCTTTTTGTGGGTGCAATGCAACATTGTACTTTGTACCCCTGACACACACATATAATAGTTAATCCGTCTGTTAGTTGGCTGCACGTCATATACCCATTTATTGCGTGAAGTACACCTGCACTGCATACGTGACAGGGAAATTGATATAGTTAATCCGTCTGTTAGTTAGGTACACGTCATATACCCATTTATTGTGTGAAGTACACCTGTACTGCATACGTGACAGGGAAATTGATATAGTTAATCCATCTGTAACTTCAGTGGGTGACCTCAAAGAATGAGGAGAGCATCAAATAAGGGACGTGGCTCTGGTCATGGTGCTTCTGGGGTTGGTGGAGCTCCTGTTGCAGGGAGAGGACGTGGTCGATCTGTGCCAGCTACACGCCCAAATGAAACACCTTCCTCAGGTGCACTTAGGTGACAGAACGTTCAGCGTTATTTTGTAGACCCAAATACCAGTGTACGAATGGTGAGGCCAGAACAAGTAGAGGCGGTAGTAGATTGGGTGGCTGACAGTGCCTCCAGTTCCTTCAGATTGTCTCCCACCCGGTCCCCTGCTGAAAGCGCAGAATTGGCACTTGCAGCCCATGTGCATCGGTTTTTCACCTCACCCCCTTGCAAATCAGCCAAGCAGTCTAAGCCCCAAGTCATGCAGCAGTCTCTTATGCTTTTTGATGACTCTGCTGGCAGGGTTTCCGAGAACCGTCCACATAGCCCTGCTCCAGAAGTGGAAGAGATTGAGTGCACTGATGCCCAACCACTTATGTTTCAGGATGTGGACATGGGAGGACAATAGCAGCACATCTCTGATGATGACTAAACACAGGTGCCAACTGCTGCGGCTTTCTGCAGTGTGCAGACCGGCAAGGAGCGCAAGGGGTGAAGAGTGGGTGGAAGATGATGTGGAGGATGATGAGGTCCAAGACCCCACAAGGAATCAAGGTCATGCGAGTGACGTGTGCAGTTTGGAGAAAGAGATAGTGGTCACACAGCACCAGCCGCACAGCAACAGAGGGAGCAGTGTGCGAAAGTAGAGTGACTGTCCCCTATCCAGTACGCCTGCTACTGCCCACCGCACCCAGGGACTGAGCACACCAAAGCCAGCTCCAAGGAGTTCCCTGGCATGGCAGTTCTTCAGAAAATGTGCTGACGACAAAACGTGAGTGGTTTGCACGCTGTGCAATCAGAGTCCGAAGCGAGGCATAAATGTTCTAAACCTGAGCACCACCTGCATGACCAGGCATGTAAATGCAAAGCACGAGCTGCAGTGGAGTAAACACCTCAAAAACCACGAAAGATCTCAGGCTCCTCCTGGTCCCTTTTCTGCTGCAGTCTCGGCCTCTTCCTCCCCCTCTGGAGTGACAGTGGCACCTGCCACCCCACAAACAGTGGATGTGGCAGCAAGGCCACCACGTCCGACACTGTCACCAAGCATCTCCACAATGTCCCATAGAAGCTGTCCATCTCCCAAACACTGGATAGAAAGAGGAAGTACCTCCCCTACCCATCCGCGATCCCTGGCCCTGAATGCCAGCATTTCAAAATTCCTGGCCTTTCAAATGCTGTCATTCCGTCTGGTGGAGACGGAAACGTTTAAACAAGTTATGGTGGTGGCTGTCCCACAGTACGTGGTTCCCAGCTGCCACTACTTTTACAGGCGAGCCATCCCCGCCCTGCACAACCAAGTGGCAGACAAAATTAGGTGTGCAATTCGCAACGCCATCTGTGGCAAGGTGCACATAACCACCGATACGTGAACCAGTAAGCACAGGCAGGGACATTATATCTCCCTAACTGCACACTGGGTAAATGCAGTGGTGGCTGGGCCTGAGGCAGATAACATTTTGGCGCATGTCCTTCCACCACCGAGGATTGCAGGATGTTTCTCTTTGTCTCCTGTTGCCTCCTCCTCCTACTCCGCTTTTTCCTCTACCACCTCCTCATCTGGTCAGCGTAACACCTGCACCACCAACTTCACCACAGCCAGGGGGAAACGACAGCAGGTGGTTTTGAAACTCATCTGTTTGGGGGAAAAACCACACACCACGTAGGAGCTGTGGACGGGTATGGAAAAACAGACCGATGAGTGGTTGGTGCCACTGAGCCTCAAGCCCGGCCTGGTGGTGTGCGATAATGGGCGAAATCTCGTAGCAGCTCTGGGTCTAGCCAGTTTGACACACATCCCTTGCCTGGTGCATGTTCTGAATTTGATGGTACAGAGGTTTCTGAAAAATCACCCCGATATGTCAGAGATGCCACAGAAAGTGCGGTCCGTCTGTGCGTGCTTTCAGTGTTCTCACCCTGCTGCTGCTCGCCTCTCTGCGCTGCAGTGAAACTTCGGCCTTTCCGCTCACCGTCTTATGTGCGACGTGCCCACAAGGTGGAACTCCACCTTGCACATGCTGGAAAAACTGTGCAAGCAGCAGCAGGCGATAGTGGAGTTTCAGCTGCAGCACACATGGGTGAGTCGCTCTGCGGAACAGCACCACTTCACCAACAACGAGTGGGCCTCCATGCGGGACGTGTGTGCCGTGCTGCACTGTTTCGAGTCATCCACAAACATGGCCAGTGCCGATGACGCAGTCCTCAGCGTTTCTATCCCACTTCTATGTCTCCTTGAAAAAACGCTTCGGGCGATGATGGAAGAGGAAGTGGCAAAGGAGGAGGAAGAGGGATCATTTCCATGGTTATCAGGCCAGTCATTCACAAGTGGCTCGGATGGTGGGTTCCTGCACCAACAGAGGCCAGGTACACAATTGTCCAGCCACAACACAGTTATGGAGGATGAGGCGTATGATGAGTAGGAAGAACCGTGTTCACAGAAGGGTGGCACCCAAAGCAGTTCATGGGCATCACTAGAGCGTGGCTTGGGGATACAGAGGAAATAGAAGATACACCTCCCACAGAGGACAGCTTGTCCTTGCCTCTGGGCAGCCTTGCACACATGAGCGACTACATGCTGCAGTGCCTGCACACGACCGCCGAGTTGCCCACATTGTAACTTGTGCTGATTACTGGGTGGCCACCCTGCTGTATCCCCACTACAAGGATAATATGCTGTCTTAAATTCTGTCACTGGAGCGTGATCGGAAGATGCGGGGGTATAAGCGCATCTGACAGCAGGGGCTCAGTGGAAGAACAAGGCGAAGGCAAAGGAGGAGGAAGAAGTCGCCAACGCAACTGGGGCACCGCCAGCACCTCAGAAGGGAGGGTTAGCATGGCCAAAATGTGGAAAAGCTTTGTCAGCATGCCACAACAGCCAGCACCACCAGCTGAACGTCTTAGCAGGAGGCAGCATTTCAGCAACATGGTGGAACGGTACATGTGCACACGCCTACACATACTGACTGATGGGTCAGCCCCATTCAACTTTTGGGTCTCCAAATTGGGCACATGGCATTGGCCTGAGCTTGCCCTTTACACCTTGGAGTTGCTGACCTGCCCTTCGGCCAGTGTATTGTCCAAACGTGTGTTCAGCACAGCAGGAGGGGTGATCACAGACAAGTGCAGCCGCCTGTCCACTGTCAATGAATTAAAATGAACCAGGCATGAATCCCACAGGACTTGTCTGTAGCTTGTGCAGAATAGACAAGTATACAGGCCGCACCCAGCCATTCTTGTACTCCAACGCACTTTCTCTTTTTTTCTTTTTTACACTTCCAAATGTTTTGGGGTCTTCCCAAATTTATATAAAAAAAAACAAAAACAGTGTTGGCTACCTCCTCCTCCTCCACCACCGCTTCCACCTACACTGCCATGCCACGTTCACCACCTCCTCAACCTCCTACTCCACTTTGACCTCCGCTTCCTAGTTCAAGATAATTATTTTTTACTTTTTTTTAAATGCTGTTATTTTAATTAATTTCCCTATCCACATTTGTTTGCAGGGCAATTGTCCTGCTCTTACCCCTATTTTGCTTCCCTTTACAGCCCTCTAGCCCTTTCTATGACTTTTTTAGAGCCATTTTAGTGCCACAAAGTTTGGGTCCCATTTGACTTCATTCGGGTTTGGGGTCAAGTTCGGGTCCCAAACCCGAACTTTGCGGCAAAGTTCGGTCGAACCCGCGAACCCGAACTTCCAGGTGTTCGCTTAAGGCCCCAGTCACACATCCGCAATTCTGTTCCGCATTTTGCAGAATGGAATTGCGGACCCATTCATTTCTATGGGGACACAGTACGTCGTACCCGGATCCGGAATTGCGGATCCACACTTCCGGGTCTGCACTTCCGGGTCCGCACTTCCGTTCCGCAAAAAAATAGTATATGTCCTATTCTTGTCCGCATTTTCTTTGAGAGTGCCGGCGATGTGCGATCCGCAAAATGCGGAACGCACATAGCCGGTGTCCACTTTTTGTGGATCCGCTAAACACACACGGACGTCTGAATGGAGCCGTAACCTAGTGGCAAGAGTATGCTTTTCTGCAAATCCTATTCAGATGAACTGCGTAATCACTCACATTTCTGGAAAAAAATATATGCAAAAAGTTGTGCGAATTCACCCTTATTCTTAACACTAAGCTACAAGCACCAACAGTAGCGGATTACAATAGGGACGTTCGGGTCGGCAGCCCTGGGGCTAGCACCGCTGAGGGGCCCAACACCGACCCCTACGCCCACATACTGCGGCGGGGCATAGGAGTGCATAGTTCCCTGCCTCGCCGCCGATCACCGCCATAGGCTTCAGGCGTGCCTGCCTCATCCCGCCTTCCTCTGCGAGCAAGCGCCTGGCCCCACTAGCGGATCCAGGGGGGATTGCCCCCCCCCTGAGAATATAGTGAGAGCCAGGGGAAGACTGACCATTCCGGCGGCTGTGGCAGACTGGCAGCGGCAGGGAGAGATGAGCGCTCATCTCTGTATTCATCTGATGAGCCGTGTGGGGCAGGGGAGAGGTGTCTCCCTTGCCCGTTCCTCTGATGGGCTACAGGCACTAGGCCTGGAGCCTATAAGAGGCCAGTGCAGGAGGCGCGATGACATTATCGCGCCGCCTGAGCCGTACAGAGCGGGACACAAGCCGGAAGAGGCCTGCATCGCATCGCAGTGCCATGGAGGTAAGTATAAATGTTTATTGTTTTAATTATTTTTAGTACAATATGGAAAGAAGGAGGGTGGGGCCCTATATACTGGCACAATATGTGGGGGAGCACTAGGGAGAAGGGGGAAGGAGCACTAAGGTAGCATCTAATAGGGGCCCTATATACTGGCACATTATAGGGGGGCATTATGGAGAAGGGGGGAAAAGAGCACTATGGTAGCATCTAATGGGGGCCCTATATACTGGCACATTATGGGGGGCATTATGGAGAAGGGTGAAAGGAGCACTATGGGGGCATCTATTGGGGGACCCTATATACTGGTACATTATGGGGGGGCACCATAGAGAAGGGGGGAGAAGAGCACTATGGGGGCATTATATAGGGGCATTTAATACTGGCACCTATTTTGGTCCCACTATGGGGAAGGGGGGAGAGATGCATTATGGGATCATCTATGTGGAGCAGTCTATAGGGGCATTTTATACTGCCACATTATGAAGGGCGTTATGGGGGCATCTTCTGGGGGCACTATTTAGGACGGAGAGGAGCACTATGGGGGCATCTTCTGGGGCACTATATAGGACAGGGAGGAGCACTATGGGGGCATCTTCTGGGGGCACTATATAGGGGTATTTTATACTGGCACAAATTATAGGGGCACTATGCGTACCTTAGCTCATCTGGGGGCACTAAGTGTTTTTTGTAGTGGCACACAGTACTGGTCATTGGATCACATTAGGTCACTCTGGGGACATTCGCTCTACTGGTGGCACTAAGAGATGGTTTTGTTTTGTTTTGTTTTTTACTGACACACAACGAGGCATTTTTTGTACTGGCGCACATTATAAGGAAGCTTTATTACAACTGGGGGACTAAGAGAGCAGTATTACTTCTGGGACACAATTACTGTTGGGGGCACTGTAGGAGCACTATTACAGCGGAGGGAAGTACTATATTGGGGCTTCTGTATGGGGGCAAATTACTAGGTGGGGGAAAATTATTATGGAAGGATTACTATGTTAGGGCTGTGTGGGGCCAAAGTATTATTGGAGGGACTACTATGTGGGGGCAAATTACTATGTGGGGCAGTGTGGAGGAAACTACTGTGTTGGGGCAGTGTGGGGTAAATTAGTATGTGGGGAAAACTGCAGTGTCGGGTAAAGTACTGTGTGGGGGCAGTGTGGAGTAAATTACTGTCTGGGGGCAGTGTGGGGGAAATTACTGTGTAGGGGAAATTACTATGTGGGGGCAGTGTGGGGGAAATTACTATGTGGGGGCAGTGTGGGGGAAACTACTGTATGGGGGCAGTGTGGGAGAAACTACTGTGTGTTGGAAATTACTGTGTGGGGGCAGTGTGGGGGGAATTACTATGTGGGGGCAGTGTGGTCGCAAATTACTATGTGGGGGCAGTGTGGGGGGAAATTACTATGTGGGGCAGTGTGGGGGAAACTACTGTGTTGGGGCAGTGTGGGGAAAATTACCGTATGGAGGCAGTATGGGGGAAATTGCTATGTGGGAGAAATTACTATATGAGGGAAGTGTTGGGGAAATTACTATGCAGGGGAAATTAATGTGTGGTGGAAAATACTGTGTGGGGGTAGTGTGGAGGAAATTACTGTGGGGGCAGTGTGGGGGAAATTATCGTAAGGGGGCAGTGTGGGGGAAATTAGTATGTGGGAGAAATTACTATATGAGGGAAGTGTGGGGAAATTACTATGTAGGGGAAATTAATGTGTGGTGGAAAATACTGTGTGGGGGTAGTGTGGAGGATATTACTGTGGGGGCAGTGTGGAAATATCGAGGGCAGTGTGGAAATTGTTGTGGGAAATTACTATATGAGGAAGTGTGGGGAAATTACTATGTAGGGAAATTAATGTGTGGTGGAAAATACTGTGTGGGGGTAGTGTGGAGGAAATTACTGTGGGGGCAGTGTGGGGGAAATTACTGTGTGGGGGCAGTGTGGGGACATTACTATGTGGGGCAGTGTGGGGGAAATTAGTATTTGGGGCAGTGTGGAAGAAATTGCTATGTGGGAGAAATTACTATATGGGGGAAGTGTGTGGGAAATTACTATGTGGGGGGAAATTACTGTGTGGGGCAAAATTTAATGTGCCTACTTGGGGGACATGTGGAGTGGAGACACACAGGAGGACACATTAAGAGACATCGAGTACCTCAGAGGGAAAATACTATATTTGGGCTTCTGTATGGGCACAAATAACTATGTGGGGGAAAATTATTATGGAAGGATTACTATGTGAGGGCTGTGTGGGGCCAAATTATTATGGGAGGGACTACTATGTGGGGGCAAATTACTATGTGGGGCAGTGTGGAGGAAACTACTGTGTTGGAGCAGTGTGGGGGAAATTACTATGTGGAGGAAACTGCAGTATCGGGTAAAGTACTGTGTGGGGGCAGTGTGGAGTAAATTACTGTCTGGGGGCAGTGTGGGGGAAATTACTGTGTAGGGAAATTACTATGTGGGGGCAGTGTGGGGGAAATTAGTATGTGGGGGCAGTGTGGGGAAACTACTGTGTGGGGGCAGTGTGGGAGAAATTACTGTATGGGGTAGTGTGGGGTAAGGTACTGTATGGGGGAAATTACTGCATGGGGGCAGTGTAGGAGAAACTACTGTGTGGGGAAAATTACTGTTTGGGGGCAGTGTGGGGGAAATTTCTGTGTAGGGGCAGTGTGGGGGAAATTACTGTGTGGGGTCAGTGTGGGGGAAATTACTGTGTGGGGGCAGTGTGGGGGAAATTACTATGTGGGGGAAATTAATGTGTGATGGAAATTACTGTGTGGGGGCAGTGCGGGGGAAATTCCTGTGGGGGGGGCAGTGTGGGGGAAATTACTATGTAGGGCAGTGTGGGGGAAATTATTATGTGGGGCAGTGCGGAGGAAATTGCTATGTGGGAGAAATTACTATATGGGTTAATTGTGTGGGAGATTACTATGTGGGGGGAATTTACTGTGTGGGGGCAAATTACTATATGGTGGCCGCATGGGGAGCCTTGCTATTAGGGAAGCACTGTAGGGGCAATTATATTATTTTTGGGGACACTATACAGGGATTATTGTCTGGAGCACAATATAGGATGTTACTACTGAGGGCACTCTAGGGGACATTAATTTATAACTGCTGTGGACACTATAGGGACATTTGGGGTAATTTATCAAACTGGTGTAAAGTAGAACTGGCTTAGTTGCCCATAGCAGCCAATCAGGTTCCACCATTCATTTTTGACAGCTCTTTTGGAAATCTAGTTCTACTTTACACCAGTTTGATAAATGACCCCAATTATCTCTATTAGGGTCACTAATTTTTCAGCAGTATAGTACCTGGGACATTGAGGAGCACCACAGGCACAGTATTGGGAGTGGCAGCAGGATGACACTGTCAGGACACCAGGATGGGGAGGTTGATGGAGACATCTAACGTGTCTGCATTACAAACTCTGTAGAAACGAGATGCAGCTGAAAGAATTTTCCATGGCGGTCTGGGTAAAATGGAGGAGAAGAGAAAAGAGAAGCTCTACATGACAGGAGATGTCACTGGATGTAAGAGGTACGTGGTGCTGTTTTCTCCTCCATGTCTTTTTTATTATAATTATATGTATTTTAAATTTGGCGACCAAATTTTTCCAATTTGGGGTAATCTGGGGTATTTTTTTGTCTGAAGATGTCTAATGGCCTAGGAAGAGACTGCGGCGCTCAGAAAGCACCGCAGTTTTTTCATACAAAAAAAATAAATAAATAAAATAGAGGGAGGGGCCCAAGTTGGGTAGATAGCCCCGGGCCTATCATATAATTAATCCGCCCCTGAGCACCAATGCAGACTGCGAGTCCCACAAGTACACACCCTCATAGCACATCTGAAATAACACCATTCATGCCTAACTTGCCCTACCTATGCTACACATCTGAAGACATAACCCCTCAACACGTTTCTGCATACTAACTATGTATGTGATGGCCGGAGCGCTGCATACTAACTACACTATACTAACTACACTACGCTAACTCTGCATACTAACTACGCTATAATGGCCGGAGCACTGCCCCTATGTGTGTGAGGGGTAGTGCCTCTTTTCAGTGCCTTGTCACTCATGAACACCGCTCTCAGTAATGCTCACATTAGCTGCTCCTGATGAGGCATAGTTAGTATGCAGAAATGCGTTGAGGGGTTATGCCTTCAGATGTGTATCATAGGTAGGGCAAGTTAGGCATGAATGGCGTTATTTCAGATGTGCTATGAGGGTGTGTACTTGAGGGATTTGCAGTCAACATTGGTGCTTGTAGTTTAGCGTGGCTGCGCTCCCCTGCATTGCTTGTAAATCAGAGACAAGCCATGCTATTTGTGTGTACAGTATCCCCCACTGGCACATATCTGCTTGACATACAGGCTCTGGGTGTTTGATCAGCCGCGGTGACGTCTGCACGCCCAAACCCTGTGTTTCATTTATGGTTCACTGCCCATTCCAACTGTGTGATTCCACTGTTTGGGAATCATTTGTTTGGTGACCCCAGTTAGTGTTGTGATCCCAGTTTGTACCTGTTAAACAGGATTTTGGGACCTGATACCATACGTGTTGTGGATTTTAATTCACCTACAATTTTTTTCTATTAATAAACTTTTTTAGTTTTGTTGATTTTAGCACCCCACATTTATTTTGTGAATCTATTAGAGCTACCTGTGGTTGCCTACCTGAGAACCATTTATGAGTTTATTCATACCCCCCCATTAACTTTGTTTCATTTATGATTTCATTCATACAATTTCCACCTCTGTTTAAATCATTGTGCAGTTTTTGATTAAAAAGCCCACGTGTCATTTATTCGATCATTAATATCCCCTTGTACTTATAAATTTATGAAATAATTCAGTTATGTAATTACATTCTATCCCTTCGCTCCTCTGGTTCAGTGGGGCTTATTGATAGTCTTTGTTCAGTTCCTGTTCCTCAGCCAACAGAATAGGACCCAGCCAGCACACAACCACCTACTTGGCAGCTAGTAGGTTCTTGCAGACAGCTTATGCAAGACAGCCAACTAAAGAGGTCACCTAGATGCCCTACATAACAGATCAGAACACCTCAGAACAACCACAGTCTCATCCACATTACTTCCCTCCTTGGGGACCATCCATGTGTTGACACTAGAAGTAGCTGGCACTTTGCACTTGTCTTTGTCTTACTGCACATCACTCATTTCTCTGGCATCTGGGTGACCAACTTGTTGCTCAGATGTGCAGGCACCCTTCCTCTCCAGGTCCTGTCATGCCCATTGTGACCATATTGCCATTGCGCATCACAGACATTGGTAACATATCATTAGGATATGCCACCAGTTTCTGAAAAGACGCCTACAGAGTTAGGGCTCATGCACACGACCGTATTTTCTTTCCGCTTCCGTTCTGTATTTTGTGCAACCCGTATGTGGAACCTTTACTTCAATAGGGCTGTAGAAAATACGGAAGTTACTCCGTGTGCATTCTGTTTCTGTTTGTCCGCATGGCCGTTCCGCAAAAAAGTAGTGCATGTCCTATTACTGTCCGCAAATCACGGTCCGAGGCTCCACTCAAGTCCATGGGTCTGCAAAAAATACGGAACGCACACGGAACACATCCGTATGTCATCCATATTTCATCCGTATTTTGCAGATCCATACTGTAAAAATGCTATGCCCAGCCCATATTGCTCATGTATTTGGTGATTAAGAAGTTACTGTTTCTGTTTCCGATCTGCAAAAAACGGATCGCATACGGAAACCATACAGATATGTTTTGTGGAATAACGGAACGGAAGAGGACTTATATCTGAGCAAAAAAAAAGCTCAGATGCGGAACAATGGATCCGTGAAAAAAGGAATGCAAAACAACAACGGTCGTGTGTATGAGCCCTAACAGTGAAGTGGCAGTGACTTTAATAAGCAAATCACCACTTCAAGAAAGTGCCTCCTATTGGTTTCATTCATCTTTTGCCAGGCAAGTGCCTGGTTGGCCAGTAATTATAGCAATAAACCACAAATGTCTATGATGAGAAACCCTCTTTTGGTATTCAATGAACACTGTGAATCAATAGCTTTTTTTTCTCCCATCAGATGGAACCAGTTTGTAAGATAGTTGCGCTGCAGGTGTCAACATCTTTTATAATAGCTAGAGATGAGCGAATTTCTTGAAAATTCGATTCGGCTGATTCACCGAATTTCACAAAGAAATTTGCTTCGTGACGAATTACTTTGCCACGAAGCACACTTTTTTAAAGTAGTGGGTACAATGACAGGGAGCTGTGATAGCGCTACCCCTGTCATTGTACCCCTCAGATGCTGCATTCATACATGTTTGCGGAATCTGAGTGTACAAACAGTGTGAAATTAACATAAAAAAAAAATTACATCAAACTTACCGCATGCATTTGGTAATGACGGACCGGCCACCACCACTTTACTTGAAGATCTCAGCTGAAATCACAAGCGGCGCAAGATCACGACATCACATCGGCCGGCGTGGTGACGTATGACATCATCACACTGACCGCCGTGATAATGTAATCTCGCGCCGCATGGGATTTCGCCCGAGGTCTTCAAGCAAGAGGGAGGCTGGCGGCCCTTCGCGCGCAAATGGAGGTGGTAAGTTTGAATTTTAGATTAATCGATTCGCTGACACGAAGCACGAGGAAATTCGGCTTCTAGGTAAGTGATTCACTCATCTCTAATAATAGCTAATATGGCATAACACTGTAAAAGGCAGATTTGTTTCCACTGTTGTCCGAGTTTTGATCATGTTTCGTGGCTTGAGGTGCAAAGCTTATTATCAGCTAGTGCGAAACGATTGCTCACATCATCAATGCTGATTGCCTTTAGTACTGGACAAACCCTATACAGTATATGTCAACATTCCTGATGAACAGCAACAATCTATCTTTGCAAATCTATAACCTTAGGCCCCTTTCACACGAGCGAGAATTCCGCTCGGGTGCAATGCATAATGCGAACGCATTGCGCCCGCACGGAATCTAGACCCATTCATTTAAATGGGTCTGTGTATATGAGCGGTGGTTTTCACGCATCACTTTGGCATTGAGTGAAAATCGCAGCATGTTCTATATTCTGCAATTTTCTCGCAGCGCTGGCCCCATAGAAGTGAATGGGACTGCGTGAAAATCGCATTGCATCCGCAAGCAAGTGCGGATGCGATGAGATTTTGACAGATGGTTGCTAAGAAATGTTGTTTGTACACATTCAGCTTTTTATCACGCGCGTGCAAAACGCAGTAAATTGCATTGCACCCGCACGATAAAAACTGACAAACGGAATGCGATCGCAAACAAAACTGAATGAATTTGTTTGCGAAATCGCGCAGTTTTCACTGAACGCATCCGCAATGCATCCGGACCTAACCCAGACACGCTCGTCTGCAAGGGGCCTTAGAATTGCCTTTAAATAGGCCTAGTGGAATTCAACTGTGCTGATGCAGTAACATGACAAAGGTGATAACACTAACCCTGGGTTCAGACCTGAGCGTTCTTGGAACGCGCGTTTTACACGCGTTTTTGTCGTGCGTATTACAGCTCGTTTTTGCAAATAGGAAACTACTGTGGTGTCAATCACAAAACGCACGACAAACTCCCCAAAAAAAGCTCAAGTACTTGTTTATGCGTCGGGCGTTTTACAGCACGTTTAAACGCGCTGTAAAACGCTCAAGTGAGAACCAGGGCCATAGGAAAGCATTGGTTTTCATGTGTTGAGCGTTTTACAGCGCGTTTGAACGCTCTGTAAAACGCTCAGGTGTGAACTTAGGGTAAGGCCTTATGCACACGGCCGTTGTTGTGGTCCGCGTCCAAGCCGCATATTTTGCGGCTCGGCCGCGGACCCATTCACTTCAATGGGGCGTAAAGATGCGGACAGCACTCCGTGTGCTGTCCGCATCCGTTGCTCCGTTCCGTGCCCTCGCAAAAAATTTCTATAATGGGCCGCGTTCCGTTCTGCAAATTGCGGAACGGAACGCGGAGCAGCTTCATTGTTTTGCGGATCCGCGGTTTGCGGACCGCAAAACACCAACAGTCATGTGCATGTAGCCTAAGAAAACTGTGCAAAAAATGCACATGCTTTTTTTATATTTTTTAGCTAGATTACTGGCTATAAATATATTGTCTTTTTGAGAGCATTGCGGTAATTTCTTTCAACATCGACTCCCTAAAATGAAGCAGAATTATTCTTTCCAATTGATTACTTAACACAACTAGAAAACCCTTGGCTCTTTGTCTTCATGAAGGTGTTGTGAACACTCACTATTGTAATATTAAGTTTTATAATACTGAATACAATATTAGCCCGAACAACCTTATGTCCTTCTTTCATTAGATATACTCATGTGGCTTCGTGAACCTTTGCTCAGACAAAAGGGAAATATATTATATGAATATAAAATATTCAGTGTAATATGAAAAGACTATTACCATTGCTGGAGAAATTTCTTACAGTTTTCTAATGAGGTTAATAAGCTCCCTTGAAACCTACTTCAAAGATGTTTTTTGTTTCAAACAAATAAAACTCCAGTTTCTAATGTTTCCTTTCTATGTATTCAAAGGGGTTATATTGTACACTTGGATTTTTAAGTATTTTTGTCCAATAAATGGTACAGCATGTAGTTAACACGTTAAGTCCCTGATTTATCATACCTTCACTCCAGAATTCTGGCGTCAAAAAGTCACGAAATTTGGGGACTTTTTACATTTTTACACCACTCACTCCAGTTTTATTTATTGTATTTTTGAAATTTATGTGGATGTGGCAAGAATTCAGAACAAACACAGAACCAGAGATAGGTGCACGCTGCCGTAACACTAAACCCTCACACTGATGTTAAAAATTGAGAGTTAGTTCGACATATCCTACTAGGAGGACGTGTCTTAAGCCTCGGGCACCAGCGTCAAGGTCTCTCAAGTAGCCCGTGGGCCCTAACACTCACCTACCTGCGCCGTATGGACGATATCAGGGGCCAGTGGGCAATTACAGGAGCATTAGGACACGGGCTACTTGAGAGACCTTGACGCTGGTGCCCGAGGCTTAAGACACGTCCTCCTAGTAGGATATGTCGAACTAACTCTCAATTTTTAACATCAGTGTGAGGGTTTAGTGTTACGGCAGCGTGCACCTATCTCTGGTTCTGTGTTTGTTCTGAATTCTTGCCACATCCACATAAATTTCATCTTATGTAGGATGTCCATTGTGGTACTTGTAGTCCGTTGCTGGCATCATCCATTGTATGCATTTTTTGCTGGTGATTGCCGTTGGCAACGGAATACAAGTGCAGGATGTGCTCCCCTACAGAAATGCACAACTGCATATGGGTATGAGCGCATCCTGCTTTCTTATCACCACATTTTTTGATGGTTTATATATATATGTATGGAGGTGTATAAACTCCATTTTAAATGTGCCTGTATTTCAACCTCAGGTCACATTTGGGTGCACCTGTTTGGCCTTGGGCTATATCAGTCAGTCTTAGGTAGGGCTCATAGACACCTCCCACCTCCCATTGCAAGCATGGCCACATGCTGGAGGTAACAGAGGAGATGTTTGTGAGTCGTCCTAATGCTCCTGTAATTGCCCACTGGCCCCTGATATCGCCCATACGGCGCAGGTAGGTGAGTGTTAGGGCCCACGGGCTACTTTGAGAGACCTTGACGCTGGTGCCCGAGGCTTAAGACACGTCCTCCTAGTAGGATATGTCGAACTAACTCTCAATTTTTAACATCAGTGTGAGGGTTTAGTGTTACGGCAGCGTGCACCTATCTCTGGTTCTGTGTTTGTTCCAACATGTGAAATTTGACAAATGTGCATTAAAGGATAACTGTCACATTTAGACCCAAATTTCAATGTTCAAATATGTAGTTACTAATAACATGATATTCCAGAATCAATAACTATTAGACTTTCTCACCCCATATTTCATAAGATCCAGCCCTTAGCAACCAGTCTGCAAAAAACTGCAATTTCCTTATTCAGTTAAGAGTGAAAAATACCGCAATGACGGATCCGGCATTCTGGTCTGCGCATGTGCAGACCTTTAAAAGTGTGAAGAAAAAAAAATACCGGATCCGTTTTGCTTGATGACACCGGAAAAATGGATCCGGCATTGCATTGCATTTTTCTGACTGATCAGGCATTTTTTAGACCTGATCAGTCTGAAAAATGCCTGATCAGTCAGAAAAAGTGACATGCGTTTGCATACAGTTTGCCTGATCAGGCAGGCAGTTCAGGCAACGGAACTGCTTGCCGGATCACACTGCTGCAAGTGTGAAAGTACCCTTAGATGGCCACTGATAACTCATCCTGAAGCTAATCCAGCCTGCCCTCACTACCCACAATGCATTGAGCTCCTCGTGCACTAGCTTCTGCACCTAAACCAATAGGTGCTCTCCACACTTAAACACGCCCCCCTCCTGCTATCACGTACACTTTAGGAAGTCGTAGAACTGTGTGAAGATTTTCTGTAGCTTAGACAAAGAAAACTAATGGTAAGCTAGTCTATATAATATAATAACACTGCCTAACACTATATATTTTCTTTATTGTTCATGTTATATGTTTTTGGTGGTCAGGCATGGTTGTATCCCCTACATCAGGCATGGCCAACCTGTGGCTCTCCAGCTGTTGTAAAACTACAATTCCCACCATGCCCTGCTGTAGGCTGAGAGCTGTAAGCAGTCTTTGCATGCTGGGAGTTATAGTTTTGCAACATCTGGAGAGCCTCAGGTTGGCCATCCCTGCCCTACATGCTCCAGCACCACACTCAGCCTTTGCTGCACACGCTCTGCTTTTACAGTGTTTCCATGTAAAAACCACTACATGCAATGTGAGTTCATTTCCATTACAGCATGGGGAGCAGAGATGTGATCTGCTTGTAACTAACCACCTTAGATCTACTGTGATAGTGGCACATATACCGTTGTGTTCAAAATTATTCAACCCCCAATGCTGTAAATGGTTTTAGGGAATTTAGTGTACATTTGTAATTGTGTTCAGAATGAAATCTTACAAGGACTTTTTAATGAACCAAATGCAACTAAAATGACATCAATTGTTTTTGTAATACAGTATTAAATGTTTTTTTTTGTGATTTCTTCATTGACACAATTATCCAAACCCTTAAAGACTACCACTCTTAAGAACAGAGGTTCATTTAAGTGTTTTCGATCAGGTATTGAAAACACCTGTGGATGTCCAGGAGCAGCAATCAAGCATAAAAGGCACCAATTTGGCAGATGTAAAATGACTGTGATACTCAGCTCCTTCTAGACATCTACTGGTGTGTTTACAAACATGGTGAAGTCAAGAGAATGGTCCAGGAAGACAAGAGAAGAGGTGATTTCTCTTCACAGGAGGGGTAATGGCTATAAGAAGATTACAAAGATGTTAAACATACCAAGAGACACCATAGGAAGCATCATTCACAAATTCAAGGCAAAGGGCACTGTTGAAATGCTACCTGGTCGTGGCAGAAAGAAGATGCTGACTTCGACTGCTGTGCGCTACCTGAAGCGCAAAGCGGAGAAAAGTCCCCGTGTGACTGCTGAGGAACTGAAAAAAGATTTGTCAGATGCGGGTACTGAAGTTTCAGCTCAGACAATAAGGCGCACACTGCGTAATGAAGGCCTCCATGCCAGAACTCCCAGGCGCACCCCCTTGCTGTCTCCAAAGAATAAGAAGAGTCGACTGCAGTATACCAAAAGTCATGTGGACAAACCACAAACGTTTTGGGATAGTGTTCTGTGGACTGATGAAACAAAATTAGAACTGTTTGGATCAACGCTATGTTTGGAGGAGGAAGAACAAGGCCTATGAAGAAAAGAACACCTTGCCTACTGTGAAGCATGGTGGGGGGTCAATCATGCTTTGGAGCTGTTTTGCTTCTACAGGTACAGGGAAGTTTCAGCGTGTGCAAGGTACCATGAATTCTCTTCAGTACCAGGAGATATTGGATGAAAATGTGATGCAGTCCGTCACAAACCTGAGGCTTGGGAGACATTGGACCTTTCAACAGGACAATGATCCCAAGCATACCTCCAAGTCCACTAGAGCATGGTTGCAGATTGAAGGCTGGAACATTTTGAAGTGGCCATCGCAGTCACCAGACTTAAATCCGATTGAGAACCTCTGGTGGGACTTAAAGAAAGCAGTTGCAGCACGCAAGCCTAAAAATGTGACTGAACTGGAGGCTATTGCCCATGAAGAATGGGCGAAGATACCCGTAGATCGCTGCAAGACATTTGTGTCAAGCTATGCTTCACGTTTAAAAGCTGTTATAACTGGAAAAGGATGTTGTACTAAGTACTAAGATTGAATGTCACTTGGGGGTTGAATAAAACTGATAATGATGTGAGCACAGAAAAGACATTTGTGGTTATTTCATTATAAATGTTATGTTATATTTGTCTGACTTACAAGTGCCTCTTTGATTTAATTGTTAACAAGATGACTGAAATGATCAAAATCAATGTCAAACTGGCCAAAACACTCAATTTCAGTGGGGGTTGAATAATTTTGAATACAACTGTATACAGTATGTGCTGAATGACTGTTGTGATAGGGGGACATACATGGGCTGCAGAATTACTGTCATGGGGACACATATGTGCCGAATGACTGGTGTGATAGGTGGACATACATAGGCTGCAGAATTACTGTAATTGGGACACATTCAGGGTTAACAGCCAAACAAAACTCAATATTTATTTTCCTGATTCTGCGGTTTACAGGAACATCCCACATGTGGTTGTAAACTGATGTAAGGACAGACAGCAAGGCACAGAAGGAAAGGAGCGCCATATGTTTTTTGGAATACCCAATATGTATACTTTTTCTTATTTATTTAAGTTTTATACAATAATAGCATTTTTTAAACAAAAAATTATGTTTTAGTGTTTCCATATTCTGAGAGCTATAGCTTTTTTATTTTTTGACTGATTGTCTTAGTTATGGTCTCATCTTTTTGCGGGATGAGGTGTCGGTTTGATTGGTACTATTTTGTGGGGCATATGCCTTTTTGATCGCTTGGTGTTGCAATTTTTGTGTTGTAAGTTGACAAAAATGATTTTTTTGGCACTGTTTTTATAAAAAAAAATTTATGGTGTTCAGCTGAGGGGTTAGGTGATGTGATATTTTTATAGAGCAGGTCCTTATGGACGTGGACATACCTAATATGTGTACCTTTTTTTTATTTATTTAGGTTTTACACAATAATATCATTTTTGAAACAAAAAAAAAAATCATGTTTTAGTGTCTCCATAGTCTGAGAGCCATAGTTTTTTCAGTTTTTAGGCGATTCTCTTAGTTTGGGTATCATTTTTGCGGGAGGAGGTGAAGAGTAGATTGGTACTATTTTGGGGGTCATATGACTTTTTGATCGCTTGCTATTACACTTTTTGTGATGTAAGGTGACAAAAAAATGGCTTTTTGACAAAGTTTTTATTTAATTTCTTTTTACAGTGTTCTCTTGAGGGGTTAGGTCATGTGGTATTTTTATAGAGCAGGTTCTTACAGATGCGGCAATACCTAATATGTCTACTTTTTTAATTTTTTGGACATTTAAAACAAAAAACATTTTTGAAACCCAAAAAATCATGTTTTAGTCTCGGAGCCATAGTTTTTTTAATTTTTAGGGTGATTGTTTTTGGTAGTGGCTAAATTTTGTATATTGTATATTTATGTATATTTTTTATTTTTTATGACAAACGGATTTGAGAAAAGACCATTTTTATTTTATTTTCATTTACATTTTTATTTTTTCACTTTTTTTTTACACTTTACTTATCAAGAGTAGACCCATCTTGATCCTGAAGATTCAGTGGGCCTGATCACTATACAGTGCATTGCAATAGTCATCTATTGCAATGCACTGTATAGTCAGTGCTACATTTACACTAAGGCTGATAAGACCCTCAGGGTCTCATCAGCCTTAGGTAACTTGGCAACCAGGACGCCTTTGTAAGGCGTCCGGTTACCATGGCAACCATCGTGCCGCTGCGATCGGCAGCAGCGCGATGGAAGAGAGAGGGAGCTCCCTCCTTCATGGGGGGGGGCATTTATTTATATAAAGGCTCTGGGGGCACTGGGCACTGGGGGCACAGCAGCACACAGGGGCACTTACCCGATTTCAGGCTGCGGTCTCCAGAGTGGAGATCGCAGCCTGAAACCGGCATTTTAACACTAGGGAGCTCTCACTTCCAGGACTGGATGTGAGCGCGCACGCACATAGCAGGGCAGCCTGCTCGTGTGTCTCCCGTCCTCCACCGCAGCCAACAGATAGACGGACCTCTCCTAGCCACGCAGTTTTAGTCTAAGGTGAGAATAGGCGCTATGGGGGACAAATTAAATGATTTTAAGGGTTTAGAAAGAATTAATTTAAAATTTGAAGACGGCCACTAAGGTGATACTAATAAAATTTGGAAAAAAATAAGAATTTGACAGATATCCTTTAAGTACGCCAGTGCAGACTAGGGCAAAACTGCCTTCAAATATTCCTCTCATGATAAATTCCCCCCTAAGTCTATAAAGTAAGGCCTCATGCATATGGTTGTATGTGCGGTCCACAGCAGGATACAGTAGTGAATCTAGCACGAGCCCAGCTGCTTCATATCTGTCAGCCTCATTTGTATTAACTATAGTGAATACTAATAAATAAAGCTGTGTGGCCCTTCCCTTCTATAAGGGAAGGGGCCCTCTCCTAGCAGAAAGACATTTACTAAAGAGATTGTTTTAAAGGTCTTTATTGGGAACTGAACCCCAGAACTTCCACATTACAGAAAGCAAGTTTACCACTACAATATAGAACTGCACTATTATAAGGATAGAATTTTCTGTGCTTAAAAAGTTACTAAACAGTATAACTATTTTCTTCACAGGTATAATATAAAATTAATAGTATTAATGTTTAGTCGCTTTGTGGGCACTTTTAAATTCCAACTTATCATTTACAGAAAAAGAAAAGCTAAACTGTAAAAGTTCAATTTTCTGCCTTCACTAAATAAATTATTTTACAAGCCTCTGATGGGCATTGAACTCCAGACCTTCTTCATGGCAGGCAGTATGGTTACCACTACATTGTAAAACCATGATCTTAGGCTCCATTCGCACGACTATGTCTGTTTTGCAGCCCGTGAAACGCAGATCCACAAAACATGGACTCTGGCCATGTGCACCTTACTGTAAATGTGTACCTTACTGTAAAAGAAAATCACAAAAGTAAAAGATGCATTTTTCTGCAAAACATAATGGAGTAAAAACATTGCAATGTATAAGTTATGTAATATACTTACTATTAAATATCACAGAATAATAACAGGTACAATACAGTGAACACATTACCAGTATTTATGGTGGTTGTTAAACAGTGTAAATAAAAATGGCACAATTGTTTTTACCTTCATTTAATCTACAATAAAAGTTGCTAGAAATAAAATCTTACTTAGGTTACTTTTACACTTGTGTTTTCCCTTTCCGTTATTGAGATCCGTCATAGGATCTCAAAAGCGGGGGAAAACTATTCCATTTGTCCCCATTGATTGTGAACTGAACGAACGGAATGTAACAGAATGCATACAATTACGTTTGGTTGCATCCCCATCATGGACAGAATAACACTGCAAGCAGCGTTTTTCTGTCTGTGATGTGGTGTGGAGCAAGATGGATCCGTCCTGACACACAATGTAAGTCAAAACGGATCCATTCCTCATTGACTTTCAATGGTGTTCATGATGGATCAATCTTGGCTATTTTAAAGATAATACAACTGGATCAGTTCATAACGGATGCAGACGGTTGTATTATCAGAATGGAAGCATGTTTGCTGATCCATGACTGAGCCAGCAAAAATGGTGGTGTGAAAGTAGACTTATGTGTATGGAAAAATATCAGGAAAAAATCACGGAAAATTATGCACTAATTCAATAGATGATATGATAAAATTATCTAATATATTTTGATCAAAACACATCTGTGCCGCCTACCCGAGCCAAGGTGGTCTCAGTCAGGCAGGTCCTACTCTAAACCTATCTATGCCATTGGGCATCTACTTTCAGGAGAGCAGACCCTGCACATATAGTGTGCTACTTCTTGTAACCTCTGTGTGCACCAAGCAACCAATTAGAGGATTAGCCGACACAACTACCGTATTTTTCGCCCCATAAGACGCACTTTTTCCCCCCCAAAAGTGGGGGAAAAATGCCCCTGCGTCTTATGGGGCGAATGCTGACAATTTACATCGTAGCCTGTGGTGCTCCAGCATCGCAGGCTGCGATGTATGAGCGGGGAAGGAGGAGGTGCTGGAGGCCGGCAACTTACGGCGGGCCCAGTGCAGTCACTGTACTTACACTGGGCCCTGCTGGTCTGCATAGTATTTCTAAACAGCAATGCTTAAGTTCCTAATAGATTTAACTAAAGCTGCGATCTCTCGTTTATTATAACTTACAAGAAATCCTCCGTAGCAGGCAGAGCGGCTGGCTGGGTTACGTCACTCACTGACGTTGCATGCCTGCTCCGCCCACTTTATGAATGAAGCAGGCAGAGCAAGCGTGCAACGCCAGTGAGTGACGTAACCCAGCCAGCCGCTCTGCCTGCTACGGAGGATTTCTTGTAAGTTATAATAAATGAGAGATCACAGCTTTAGTTAAATCTATTAGGAACTTAAGCATTGCTGTTTAGAAATACTATGCAGAGCAGCAGGGCCCGGTGTATTAGGGGACATTGTTATACGGGGGATCTGTGGATAATCACATATTATAGCGGTGTCATCCACAGATCCCCCCCCCATAGCGGTGTCATCCACAGATCCCTCTCCCCATATCAATGCCATCCACAGATCCCCCCCATAACAGTGCTATCCACAGCTCCCCCATAACGGTGCCATCCACACCTCCCCATAACAGTGTCATCCATAGCTCCCCCATAACAGTGCCATCCACAGATCCCCCATAACAGTGCCATCCACAGCTCCCCCATAACAGTGTCATCCACAGATCCCCCATAACAGTGCGTCATATATAGATCCACCATAATAGTGTCATGTACAGACCAGCATTCGTTCAAAACCCCCCAAAACCACACCTTTTGGTAAAAAATATTTTTTTTCTTATTTTCCTCGCCAAAAACCTAGGTGCGTCTTATGGGCCGGTGCGTCTTATAGGGCGAAAAATACGGTATATGTACCCCACCTAATCAAGTTTGTCTAAGGGATAGGGATAGGCGGGGCAAAAGTGCACAAAAATGATATTCCCAAGATAATAGGAGCTCATTCACACTTGAAGGTGCCACTCCTTCAGGAACATAAATTTATCAAAAATCACAGAAAAAGATACAAAACATTCTGCACAAGTGAAACTGCTTGAAAAAGACTCATTGTATTTGAAATGTCGCATTCTTGGTGAATAAATTAGAAATTCCATTTAAGACATTGGGTGTTGCAGTATTTCTCCCAAATTGTTGATCATCAGGGGCCTACTGGGCTAAGGCCTAACACTGCTGGCACCGCCACTTCATGGACTGTCCAATTTGGACCTAACGGTAGTGCTGCTTAATTTTGGATATTACCAGGCTTTAAACAGTGCAACCACAGTTCACTAACAAAGTATTCTATGTAGTAGTGGATGGGAAGTTTTCTATAGAACATTGTCTGCATCAACAAAAATAGTTTACAAAGCTACAATGAAGTGTGGTGTCAGTATCTGTACCTTAGTCCATTCTACAGGATAGGCTCTTCCCTAAACTGTTGCCACTACGTTGGAGTCATATAATTGTTTAGTGTGTCTTGAATCCTGTAGTACTAACATTACCCTTCAGTAGAAATAAGGGCCTAGCCCAAGCCAAATCATCTCTATTCTGTTATTCTTCCTCAATAAACTTTAAGGTAATGTTCTCTGGGCATCTGCATAAACCCTAATTTATCTATCCAGTGGTGGTGTGCTTGTTAGAGGGTTTAAACAAAGTGTACCTGCAGCGACTGGGCCGCAGGGGCTCACGTGAGTGTGGGTGGCCAGATGAGTGCAGTAATCATAATCCCAGTTTCCTGAAGCTCTCTGGACCAGCGTGCAGTGAAGGAAGGGTGCACCGGTTCTTCCCTTTGGGGCACACTCTGATTCTGGGATTCTCCAGCCTGGAAGCAGCTTCATCCTAGGTATATGGTGAAACCCAGGGTCAGTGGAAAGTATGGTGTGCTGCTAGTTTTATGATTGATGAGCTTGTGTTTCTTTTATATTTGCAATAAAAGTTGAATTTTTTAATATCCTAAAAGTATCCATAAAGAGAAGTTGTGAATTTCTTACTTATGTCTTCTTGTGGAACTTCACAATTATGTGAAGTTGAGTGGAAAAATCTTAATCCTACTGAACAATAGTGAAGAACTAATGAAGAAGATTTTACACCATTTTGCGGCTAAAATGGTGGCTACACGTGTGAGGACATGGGGCAAGGAACTCTGAGAAGGCGGAATGATCCATAATGCCATGCGTGCAGCCAATCAGCAGCCAGCCCGGTGATGTCACAGCCCTATAAATATGGCAGCCATCTTAGATTCTGCCATTCACAATCGCACTTTGTTCAGGGACAGACGTGTATGCAGGCGCTAGGGAGAGTGAAAGAAAAACTAATTGTTAAAAAAAGGAAAGAAGCGATTAACTAGTGCAGGGAAAGGATAGTGAGAGGAATCATTTCACAGGCAGGGAGAGACTTGTGCAGATGCTAGGGAGAGTCATAGGAAATTCCTTATTGTGAGGAAAAGCGATTTACAAGTGAAGGGAAAGGATAGTGAGATGAATCATTTCACAGGCAGGGAGAGACGTGTGCAGATGCTAGGGAGAGTCATATAAAAATCCTCATTGTGATGAAAAAGTGATTTACAAGTGCAGGGAAACATTACTTGGAGATCCAGATAGTCTCATAATACAGCTTTCCACACTCCCTGGATTTTATGTGGCTGTCATGGCCCATAACAGGTCAGATTTAGCGTTAGGAGGATTTTATGTGGCTGTCATGGCCCATAACAGGTCAGATTTAGCGTTAGTCCCACTCACGGGACAGCCTTGGTGTGGCGAGGGGCTTATTACCTTTTGATCAAAACGTACACTAATGTCCTCTTATAGCTTCTATCTTGGGCAGAGTTCTGGTTGCAGAGTGCTGTTGCATTTTTTTGTTTGTATGTATAATTGCCATAGCTACGTGCACCTGCATACAGGGACGTGCTGACTGACCCCCCTTGTGTTTCTGTTTAGTATGTGTTGGAGGTGTTGCAACCTCCTCTTCAGTCGTGCACACCTGACTAGTTTGTCTGCCCTAGAGGCTGGTTTTTAATCAGAGTAAGTATAAAGCTGAATGTGCATTCACAGTACCTGCTAGTAGCCATCTGGCTCCAGGAGGAGTGCACAGTGGGCTCAGCATGCATGTTGGTACCTGCATCCCTGGATCTAATGGAGGCTGTTACAGCACCAGAAAGGGTTAATAAGTATGGTTTATCCCAGCATGCATGCTGGGCCCACACTCCCTGGATTTTATGTGGCTGTCATGGCCCATAACAGGTAAGATTCAGCGTTAGGAGGATTTTATGTGGCTGTCATGGCCCATAACAGGTCAGATTTAGCGTTAGTACCACTCACGGGACAGCCTTGGCGTGGCGAGTGGCTTATTACCTTTTGATCAAAACGTACACTAATGTCCTCTTATAGCTTCTATCTTGGGCAGAGTTCTGGTTGCAGAGTGCTGTTGCATTTTTTGTTTGTATGTATAATTGCCATAGCTACGTGCACCTGCATACAGGGACGTGCTGACTGACCCCCCTTGTGTTTCTGTTTAGTATGTGTTGGAGGTGTGGCAACCTCCTTTTCAGTCGTGCACACCTGACTAGTTTGTCTGCCCTAGAGGCTGGTTTTAATCAGAGTAAGTATAAAGCTGACTGTGCATTCACAGTACCTGCTAGTAGCCATCTGGCTCCAGGAGGAGTGCACAGTGGGCTCAGCATGCATGTTGGTACCTGCATCCCTGGATCTAATGGAGGCTGTTACAGCACCAGAAAGGGTTAATAAGTATGGTTTATCCCAGCATGCATGCTGGGCCCACACTCCCTGGATTTTATGTGGCTGTCATGGCCCATAACAGGTAAGATTCAGCGTTAGGAGGATTTTATGTGGCTGTCATGGCCCATAACAGGTCAGATTTAGCGTTAGTACCACTCACGGGACAGCCTTGGCGTGGCGAGTGGCTTATTACCTTTGATCAAAACGTACACTAATGTCCTCTTATAGCTTCTATCTTGGGCAGAGTTCTGGTTGCAGAGTGCTGTTGCATTTTTTGTTTGTATGTATAATTGCCATAGCTACGTGCACCTGCATACAGGGACGTGCTGACTGACCCCCCTTGTGTTTCTGTTTAGTATGTGTTGGAGGTGTTGCAACCTCCTCTTCAGTCGTGCACACCTGACTAGTTTGTCTGCCCTAGAGGCTGGTTTTTAATCAGAGTAAGTATAAAGCTGAATGTGCATTCACAGTACCTGCTAGTAGCCATCTGGCTCCAGGAGGAGTGCACAGTGGGCTCAGCATGCATGTTGGTACCTGCATCCCTGGATCTAATGGAGGCTGTTACAGCACCATAAAGGGTTAATAAGTATGGTTTATCCCAGCATGCATGCTGGCCCACACTCCCTGGATTTTATGTGGCTGTCATGGCCCTTAACAGGTAAGATTCAGCGTTAGGAAGATTTTATGTGGCTGTCATGCCCCATAACAGGTCAGATTTAGCGGGACAGCCTTGGCGTGGCGAGTGGCTTATTACCTTTTGATCAAAACATACACTAATGTCCTCTTATAGCTTCTATCTTGGGCAGAGTTCTGGTTGCAGAGTGCTGTTGCATTTTTTTGTTTGTATGTATAATTGCCATCGCTACGTGCACCTGCATACAGGGACGTGCTGACTGACCCCCCCTTGTGTTTCTGCTCATAATACAGCTTTGTCATTCCAGAAATTAGTTATTGGAGTGCAAGTGCTATGTTGAAAAGCCTTTAGTGGCTTTTATCTGTGGATTAAAGATAAATATATAAGCAGGTCACTTTTGTTGTTATTTACGCTAAAATCATTTGCAGTTATTTCAGGTGAAACAGTTTAGGGCGGTATTTTAGTAATACACGAAAAATATAAACGCACTGCACGTTTGCAGTCATCTCTGGTAAAAGAGTATGAGGGCAGTATTTCAGTAATACACTAAATATTTTAATGCACTGCAGATTATAGGGGCTTATTTCAATAAAAAAAAAGAAAATATATACGCACTGCACTGTTGCAGTTATTTCTGGTGAAAGCGTATAGGGGCATATTTCAGTCAAAAAAGAGAAAAATATATGCACTCCACTGTTGCAGTTATTTCTGGTCAACGCGTATAGGGTCGTATTTCAGTACTACGAGAAAAATATATACGCACTTCATTCTTTAATGGTTTTCTGGTTAAAGTGTATAGTGGCCTTTTTCCATCCAACAAGAAATAAATATTCTCGGGTCATATCTGCAGTTATTTCTGGTGAAAGGGTATAGGGGCATATTACAGTAAAAAAATAAAAATATATATACGCACTGCACTGTTGCAGTGATTTCTGTTGAAAGTGTATAGGGCGTGTTTCATTCAAAAAAGAAAAATATATATACGCACTGCACTGTTGCAGTTATTTCTGGTGAAAGCGTATAGGGTCGTATTTCAGTACTACAAGAAAAATATATACGCATTTCACTCTTTAATTGTTTTCTGGTTAAAGCGTATAGTGGCCTTTTTCCACCCAACAAGAAATATATATTCTTGGGTCATTTCTGCAGTTATTTCTGATGAAAGGGTATATGGGCGTATTACAGTAAAAAAATAAATATATATATACGCACTGCACTGTTGCAGTTATTTCTGGTGTGGTGAAAGCATATAGGGTCGTATTTTAGTACTACAAGAAAAATATATACACACTTCACTCTTTAATTGCTTTCTGGTTAAAGTGTTTAGTGGCCTTTTTCCGTCCAACAAAAAATATACATTCTCGGTTCACTTCTGCAGTTATTTCTGGTGAAAGTGTATAGGGGCGTATTTCAGTACTACAAGAATAATATATTCTCAGTACACTGTTGCAGTTATAGCTGGTAAAGCCTTTTGGCATATTGCAGTAGAAAATGAAATATACATTCGCCATTCGCTCCTGCACTTATATCTCGAAAAATAAAAATATATTCAGCGTTCACTATTCCAGTTTTTGCGGTATGGACCGAATTACGTTGGGGTGAAATTTCGTATTTACATTTAACACACTGCGCGCTTACACTATGCACTAACCCTGCACAAAAATGCAAATTAATTCACACCAGCCCGCATCTATCTGCGGTATTGCTTACTGGACACTACAGGGACTTTTCTGCAGCACAGAAACCGCACGAGGACCTAGTATCGCTCTTCCAGAGTGGACCTACTTCCTCTGCTACGTCCCGTTCACTTCAGATTACTCCACCTCAGGCGCCGTTGTTTTTTTTTAAACTGACAGACAACCTATTACCCTCTTGGCATATATAGGTGGAAAAAGAAAAATATACTCGGCGTTCACTGTTCCAGTTATATGTGGTAAAGCCTTTAGAGGCATATATCAGTAGAATAAGAAAAAGATAATCGGCGATAGGGGCAGTTATATGCAGTAAAAAAAAAAAATCATTATTTCATTGGAAAAAAATCTTGTATTCTGCATCAAGTGCTGCAAGTATATGCGGTAAAATCTCTTTTGAAATATTTTGGTGGAAAAAAATCTTGTATTCAGCATGAAGCACTGTACTTATATGCGGTAAAATCTTTTTTGAATTATTTCATTGGAAAAAAGTCTTGTATTCTGTGTTAAGCGCTGTACTTATATGCGGTAAAATCTTTTTTGAATTATTTAGGTGGAAAGAAAAATTTCCACCTCCTCCTTTAACTTCCTCATCTCTTTATTAACATCGGACACACTAACTTTACACCCCTCCTCAGCTATATATATATATATATATATATATATATATACAATACATTTGATGACATTTAGCATGAGTTTAAAGTGCCCACATATAGCACATTATGGGACACTGCATCAAGATGAATCCGGCTTGGATCAGCCAGGATTTCCACACACCAATGCCTGATGCATCAGACTAGATCATCCATGGTGCCACACCAACATTTAGACAAAAGAGACCGGTTTCTTCTGGCTACCTGCCTCAGCTACTATTCTGATGCTGTAACTCGTCTGATGCCACACATCTGATGCCAAGTGCTCCTTCTTTCACCCACCATCTTCAGTGTTTACTAGTATTGCCACCCACCTCCACAGTATGTCATCTTGTCACTCTGTAGCGTTCTGATGCTGCGGTGCCGCCACCTCCAGTCTCTGTCATAGTGCCACTCTGTGGCCTCCTTCTGATGCTGCTGCTACAAACTCCAGACTCTGTCATTGTGCCACTCTGTGGACCTCCTAATGGCTGCTGCTGCCGACACCTCCACACTTTGTGATTGTGCCACTCTGAGGCCTACTCATGCTGCCTCCACCTCCAGACTCTGTCATTGTAGCACTCTGTGGTCTCCTCATGCTGCTGCCAACTCCCTACTCTGTCATTGTCCAACTCTGTGGCCTCCTTTTGAAGCTGCTGCTGCTGCCGCCACCTCCAGTCTCTGTCATTGTGCTGCTCTGTGGCCTACTCATGCTGCCGCCACCTCCTGACTCTGTCATTGTGCCATTCTGTGGCTTCCTCATGCTGCTGCCACCACCAGACTGTCATTGTGCCACTCTGTGGACTCCTCCTGATGCTGCTGCTGCCAACACCTCCAAACTCTGCCATTGTGCCAGTTTGAGGCCTAATCATGCTGCTGCCAACTCCAGACTCTGTCATTGTGCCACTCTGTGGCCTCCTCCTGATGCTGTCGCCACTTCCACACTCTATCATTGTGCCACTCTGTGGCCTCTGTCTGATGCTGCTGCTGCCAGCCACCTCCAGACTCTGTCATTGTGCCACTCTGTGGCCTCCTCCTGATGCTGCTGTTGTGGACACCTCTGCAACGTGTCTTTGTGCCACTCTGTGGCATCCTCCTGAAGCTAATTACACCAAAAAGAAACCCCACATTGCCCGATGGGGGTGCAGTATGCAAAACCGACAAAAAACTGGCAAATAGAAATAATTTAACAAATACCATCTTTATTCAATAAGTAATCCATTACACATAATTATATTAAAATTACAAAGCATGATTGATATGACTGAAACAACGCTACACCTTATCCAGCTCACAGGATTAACACTAAAATACAGTTTGCATACAAAACTTCATAGAGTAATATGAAGATATAATGTTAATATGTTAGAGTCAGTGGTCACCATTAGTCAAAGGAGAGAAAAAGAAAGGTATAAGGGAGAAGACTCCATTACTCCCATACCACCTTAATCACTACTCCTAAACATTCTATTGTGGCTGACATACCTATACCCCAAATAGGGACTAAATGTACAATGAAATAGCCATAGGAAAATGAGCCACCCTTACCCACGGACCTGGACCTGGAGCGGAGAGATGAGCAGCACCCCGACGCGCGTTTCGCCTCGCTTCCTCAAGGGGCGTGTTAAATTATTTCTATTTGCCAGTTTTTTTGTCGGTTTTGCATCCTCCTGAAGCTGCTGCTGCGGACACCTCCACACTTTGTCATTGTGCCACTCTGTGCCCTACTCATGCTGCCGCCGCCTCCACACTCTGTCATTTTGCCACCCTCTGGCCTACTCATGCTGCTGCCACCTCCAGACTCTGTCATAGTGCCACTCTGTGGCCTCCTTCTGATGTTGCTGATGCTGCCGCCACCTCCAGACTCTGTCATTGTGCTGCTCTGTGGCCTACTCATAATGTCGCCACCTCCAGAGTCTGTCATTGTGCCACTCTGTGGCCTCCTTCTGAAGTTGCTGCTGCTGCCAACTCCATACTCTTTCATTATGCCACTCTGTGGCCTCCTCCTGATGCTGCTGCCGACACCTCCACACTCTGTCATTGTACCGCTCTGTGGTCTCCTCATGCTACTGCCGCCTCCACACTTTGTCATTGTGCCGCTCGGTGGCCTCCTCATACTGCTGCCAACTCCAGACCCTGTCATTGGGCCACTCTGTGATCTCCTCATGCTGCTTCCACCTCAACACTATGTCTGAGGTCGAGTGGACTTCTCATGCTGTTCCCACCCTCCCCAGTTCATGACTGGTCCACTATTTTGGCACCTGACACTTCTGATCTGTCAGAAGGACGGAAAAATGAGACGCACAACGAATCCTTTCTGTGTAGCAGCTTTAAGGCCTGTATGGTCCCATCAGAATTGGCCTATGATTTGGTAGCCAAAAGCAAAAGTGGGTAGAAAACATAGAAGACATGCAAATATTCCATTCATGTGTCATCTCTGTTTTAGATCCACTCCGTTTTTTTTTTTTTGCCTTTAGCAATACTGATAGATTATTGAGCAAATGCTGACCGAGTGAAAGCGTATGCTCCACAGACAGGATCCATTTTTGGTGGGTTATTGTTCTGACGGATCAGAGAATTGGGAAAATTAATCAGTGACGTCAACACCATACTTACTGCTGACACCCTCTCCTCTCTGTCAGGGGGCTCTACTTGTTTAAGCGTTTAATAGAACAGGTTCTGTAGACATCTATGTGGAATCAGTTGACAAGCGTGTAAAAGGAGTGACGCTCCTGTAAGGCTGATGCTAACATTGACCTTTAAGGCTGAGTTTATACTTGAGCTATTTGGTCAGTTTTGGCCCCGTGACCACCCAAATAAGTGAAGTATGCAGTGACTCTAAGAGCGATGCTTGTCATCTGCATGTCATACGGACTCACAGTATTACAGTATTTCACTACCAAAGCAGACTCCCTATGTGTGTTACTGCAAAGCACAGTGTTCTACACCACTATAAAGGCTCTCAGCAGCCAGGAAATAGCTGTGTTTTAACATACTTCACGGCAAATATATTCGGATCGAACCAAATTTTCCCAGAAAAATTCAGCGACCCGGCGAATCAAATGTTTAAAAAATTCACTTATCTCTAATTACGACGTCTCAAGAACGATGTTTTTTTATGATAATTATATAGCTATTGTCTCTAACTTCAAATCGTATCTATGATTTCCAACAGACATTTGAGAATACAGAACATTAGATAACTAATGAACTACATGACAGTGACATTGACTAATTAATAATCAATGCTAAGTGAAGAATTACAGTTAATCTTTCTAAGTAACAGTGCTGAAGGTTATTGGCATGTCATCTGCATAGACAACAGAAACAAAATTACATTTAAAATAAAGGACATTGTTTTCATTCATCCACATCATCCCATTTGATGCAAAATTACTAGTGAGTTCATTTTCACGTAGTAATTGTGGTTTTATTATGCTCTTTTATTCTATATGTAGAATATGGTGATTTATGTGGTACACTCTGTGCTACTGAGTTGCTTTTACTTGCTTCCAGTCGAAAATCGATCAGTGAGCTTTTGTTTCTTGGATAGCATGATCATACTGTGGATTGTGAACCGCACAGGGAAAATTGAATGTTGGGCTTCATTAACTAAGCTATAAAACAATCAGCTCAGAGGCTAGACATGAGAGGAATAACCATAGACAGGCAGGCCAGAGCTTGTAGATTTATACTTAGAAGATTTATGCCAAGTAATGCGCATTTGTTTTCAGAGTTGTCGTTTTGTTGTTTTATTATATCAACAACGTTTTACTAAGAGCTTCTTCCAGAACATGCTATGTAATTATAGCCACAAGGCATTAAACATTTTTCGAACATTTTATGATAACTAGAGACGAGTGAATTGAAGCTGACAAATTGGAATTTGTTTAGAATTTCAGGAACAATTTGATTCACAATGAATGCGAATTTCCTCGCACTTCGAGGTAACGAATCGCAATTTTTCTAAAATGGCGGCTACACATGTGAGGACTGAGGACATGGGGCAAGGAACTCTGGGAAGGCAGGATCACCCAGATTGATATGCCTGCATGCAGCCAATCAGCATCCAGCCCTGTGATGTCACAGCCCTATAAATACGGTGGCCATCTTACAGTCAGACATTTTCCAGTGTTCAGAGTGCAGGGACAGATGTGTGAAGGTGCTAGGGACAGCTAGTGGAAAAACGATTGTGGAAAAAAAGACAGAAAAAACTATTTATAAGTGCAAGGAAAGGATAGGGAGGAATCATTTCACAGCATCTTAGTGCAGGGAGAGATGTCAGAAGGCACTAGGGACATTGATAGGGAAGTGATTTACAAGTGCAGGGAAAGATTATTTGGGGATCCAAATAGTCATTAGACAGCTCTGTCATTCCAGATTTTTGTTATTGGGCTGCAAGTGTTATGTTGAAAAGTCTTTAGAAGCTTATATCTTAGTATCTTAGTCATTACTACATGAAAAAGATATACACATTTCCCTTCTGCAGTTATTTCTGTTGAAAGCATATAGGGGCGTATTTCAGTAAAAAAGAAATATATATACGCACTGCACTGTTGCAGTTATTTCTGGTGAAAGCATATAGTGGCCAATTTCAGTCCAACAAGAAATATATATTCTCAGGTCACTTCTGCAGTTATGTCTGGTAAAGCCTTTACTGTCGTATTGCAGTAGAAATAGAAATATACATTCGTCATTCGCTGGTGCACTTATATGTAGAAAAACCTTTATTGACGTATATCAGTAAAAAAAGAAATTTACATTCGCCATTTGCTGCTGCACTTATATCTTGAAAAACCTTTACTGACGTATATCAGTAGAAAAATAAAACTATATTCAGCGTTCACTGTTGCAGTTATATATGGTGAAGCCTTTAGTGACGTATTTCTGTAGAAAAATCAAGATATATTTAGAGTTCAGCGCTGCAGGTATATATGGGAAAATCCTTTTTGCAGTATGGACTGAATACATTGTGGTGGAATTTTGTATTTACACAGAAGCACAGCACAGAAACCACACAAGGACCGCGTCTCGCTCTTCCAGCGCAGACTTACTTCCTCCGCTACGCCCCATTCACTTCAGATCACTTCTCCTCAGGCGCTGTTGTTTTTTTTAAACTGACAGCCTATAACCCTCTGTTGAAAAGCCTTTAGTGGCGTATATACGTGGAAAAAGAAAAATATACTCAGCGTTTACTATTCCAGTTATATGTGGTAAGGCCTTTAGTGGCGTATATCAGTAGAAAAAGAAAAATATATTCGGCGTTCAGCGCTGCAGTTATATGCGATAAAATCTTTTAATCTTTTTTGAATTATTTTGGTGGAAAAAAAATTGTAATCAGCGCTGCAGTTATATGTGGAAAAATCTTTTGGGACTTATTTCGGTGGAAAAAAATATTACATTCAGCTTTAAGCGCTGCACTTATATGCGGTAAAATCCTTTTTGTTTTATCTCGGTGGAAAAAAACTTGCATTCAGAATTAAGTGCTGCACTTATATGTGGTAAGATCTTTTTTTATTATTTTGGTGGAGAAAAAAACTTGTATTCAGTATTAAGCGCTGCACTTATATGCTGTAAAATCTTTTTTTAAATATTTCAGTGGAAAAAAATTGCATTCAGCGTTAAATTTAGTCAGTTTTCGCCCCGTGACTGCCCAAATAAGTGAAGTATGCAGTGATTCTAAGAGCGACGCCTGTCACCTGCATGTCATACAGACTTACAGTATTATTTCACTAACAAAGCAGACTCCATATGCGTATTACTGCAAGGCACAGTGTTCTACACTACTATAAAGGCTCTCAGCAGCCAGGAAATAGCCATTTTTTAAATGTAATTCGCCGTGAATATATTCGGATCGAAACAAATTTTTCCCAAAGAATTTGGCGAACCGGCAAATCGAATTTTTGAAAAATTCGCTCAACTCTAATGATAGCAGCTGGTGGTATAACCTAAAGCTTTCATTTAATAAGTAATATTTAGTCCATGTTCACATCTGCATCTTTTTTTCCCCAATCATTCTAGGAACGAAGAAAGGAGAAATGGCAATGCCTGTTCCACCACAAAACAAAAAACAACTATAATGGGGTACATCAATTTTCCATTGGGAACCCAGAATTTTACCTGACAAAATAGGGCAGCATGCTGCACTATGTTGTCTTGATTTTGGAATGGAATCCGTGAAATAGATCCCTACCAGATCTCTGACGTAGATGTGAAAAAAGCCTTAGGCCTCTTTCACACGGGCGTCATGTTTGACGCCCGGATAAGAGGCGGGTGCGTTGCGGGAATATGCGCGTTTTTCCCGCGCGGGTGCAAACGTTTGTAACGCCTTTTGCACGCGCGTGAGAAAAAACGCCATGCTTGGTACCCAGACCCGAAGCCGGACTTCATCACTGAAGTCCGGTTTCGGGTCTTCTGAGAATTTATTATTTCCTATAACATGGTTATAAGGGAAATAATAGCATTCTTAATAAAGAATGCATTGTTAAATGAAGAGGAAGGGGTTAAAAATAATAAAAGTTTTACTTACCTTAGCCACTTGATCGCGTAGTCGCGATCTCTCCTATCTTTCTCTGCATCTTCTAAGATCTACAGGACCTGTGATGATGTCACATCACATGGTCCAATCACATGGTCCATCTTACCATGGTGATGGACCGTGTGATTGGACCATGTGATGTGACGTCATCACAGGTCCTGTAGATCTTAGAAGATGCAAGGAAAGAGAGGAGAGATCGCGACTACGCGATCAGGTGGCTAAGGTAAGTTAACTTTTATTATTTTTAACCCCTTCCTCTTCATTTAACAATGCATTCTTTATTAAGAATGCTATTATTTCCCCTTATAACCATGTTATAAGGGGAAATAATAGAGATCGGGTCCCGTTGCTAAGCAACCATGCGGGAAAATCGCAACGCATCCGCACTTGCTTGCGGATGCTTGCAATTTTCCCGTAGCCCAATTCACTTCTTTGGGGCCTGCGTTGCGTGAAAAATGCACAATATAGAGCATGCTGCGATTTTCACGCAACGCAGAAGTGATGCGTGAAAATCACCGCTCATGTGCACAGCCCCATAGAAATTAATGGGTCCAGATTCAGTGTGGGTGCAATGCGTCCTCCTCACGCATTGCACCCGTGCGGAAAACTCGCCCGTGTGAAAGGGGCCTTAGGGTATATCTAGGTATAAATCTGGATGTTTATCATGATGCTGATATTATACCTATAGACTTTGCAAAAGAATTTGATACTATACAACACAACAGTCTTGAATTGAATTGAAGCTGCAGTGACCAGGGGGTGATATATGCACATGGTAAGCAAATTATGGGACAGAAAACAGAGTCATTGTAAATTATACATACCAAAACCAAGAGAATCTGTGTTAGGCATAGCTCTCTTTAAAGATATTTTAACTGATGAATTATCCTCAGGAAAGGTCATTAGCATCTGATCAGTAGGGCTCTGACACCTGCGACCCCGCCAATCAGCTGTTTGAAAAGGCGCCAGCGCTCTCAGTAGTGCCACAGCCTTCTTTCAGCTCACCCAGCACAGTGCCATAGATTGTATAGCAGCTGTGATTGTTATCGCAGCACAGCCCTATTCAATTCAATGGCCATGTGACTGATAAACGTCGATGTTGAGCGCGAATATTCGAATAACGATTTTTTTGCAAATATCAGCACTTCGCAAATTTGCGAATATTGCAAATATAGCGCTATATATTCGCTATTTCGAATATTCTTTTTTTTTTTTTAAGTTGTTAATCCTTGTTGCTCTCTGGTTGTCTTCCCAAAAGCTGTTCTTACCTGTCCAGAGGATTCTTAGTTCCCTTTCAGCTCCAGTCAATGCCTGTTGCTGCTTCTGCCGACTTCCCGTGTGCATGGGAACGCCTCCATGCTAAAATGTACTGTCGGATGTGAGAATCACGATCTCACAAATTTGACTAAGTTGTAATAGCAATGCGATTAATATAACCTGAATTACTCTCATTGCGAATTCATCTTAGAGCTGGGTTCCTAATGGTTGTATTGCTAGAATATAACGAATATCACAAATTCATGAATATAGCACTATATTCTCAATCTTTGTTATATTCTAGCAAGCCAACCATTAGGAACCCAGCTCTAAGTTGAACTCGCAATGCGAGTATATGTTCGCATTGCGAAATCAACTTCGAGCTGAGTTCCTAATGGTTGTTGGCAGTTGCTAGATTATAACGAAGATTGAGAATATAGTGCTATATTCGTGATATTCGTTATATTCTAGCAATACAACTATTAGGAACCCAGCTCTAAGTTGAATTTGCAATGCGAGTATATATTCGCATTGCGAATTAAACTTAGAGCTGAGTTCCTAATGGTTGTATTGCTAGAATATAACGAAGATTGAGAATATAGTGCTATATTCGTGATATTCGTTATCTTCGTCAATTCTAGCAATACAAGTTACAACAATTAGAAACTCAGCTCTAAGTTAAATTCGCAATCCAAATATAAATTTGCGTAACATTCACAAAATATAGAATAATGACAAACATTCGATTTCGACGAATATATGACGAATATTCAATCGAATATTCGCGAAATATCGCAAAATCGAATATGGCACCTCCCGCTCATCACTAATAAACGTGACATTAATAGCCAAGGCAAAGCTACGAGAAGGCTGCCTTCTCAAACAGATGATCAATGTGGTTTATGGATGTCGGACTGCCGCTAATCAGACACTGATGATTTATCTGTCATCAGTTAAAATATCTTAGAAAACCCCTTCAATGCCTTTATCATTGATCTTGTAAATGGGATTGAGAGTAAAGAGTCAGTTCTTGCTGAAACAAAACTGTGTAGGGTACATCAAATCCAGCTTGATTGTCAAATATTACAGAAAGACCTAGATAGTCTGGCAGTATGGGCAAGAATATTAGAGATGAGCGAATTTTTCAAAAATTCGATTCGGCCGGTTCGCCGAATTTTTCTGAAAAATTTGCTTTGATACGAATTTATTTGCGGCAAGTCACGTTAAAAAACTTCTATTTCCGGGATGCATAAGAACACTGTGCCTTGCAGTAACACGTTTAGGGAGTCTGCTGTGGTAGTAAAATAATACTGTGAGTCAGTATGACATGCAGATGACAGGGGTCACTCTTAGAATCTCTGCATACCTCACTTATTTGGGCAGTCATGGGGCCAAAACTGACCAAATAACTGAAGTATCAACTCAGCCTTACAGGTCGATATTAGCGTCAAGAAGAAGAACACTCCTTTTACATGCTCATCAGCTGATTCCGCATACATGTCTACAGAACCTGTTCTATTAAACGCTTACACAAGTAAAGCCCCCCTGACAGAATGGAGAGGGTGTCAGTAGTAAGTTTCTGTTGATTAATTTTCCCTTATCTCTGATCTGTCAGAACAATAACCCATAAAAAACGGATCACGTCTGTTGAGCATCCGCCCTCACTCGGTCAGCATTCGGTCAGTAATCACTAAAACCCGGAGTGGATCTAAAACAGAGATGACACGTAAATGGGATATTTGCATGTCTTCTGTGTTTTCTACCTATTCCTGCTTCTGATTTTGGCTACCAAATCATAAGCCAATTCTGATGGGACCATACAGGTCTTAAAGCTGCTACACAGACAGGATCCGTTGTGCGTCTCGTTTTTCCTTCCTTCTGACAGATCAGAAGAAGTGTCAAATAAATGATGATGTCAGCCAGGCCAAAAGCCAAAATAGAGGACCAGTCATGAAGTGGGGAGGATGGGAACAGAATGAGAAGTCCACAGGGTGGACATATGACATAGTGGTCAGGTTGAAGTAGCAGGAGGAGACCACAGAGTGGGCCAATGACTGGATCTGAAGGTGGAAGCAGTATGAGGAGGCCACTGAGTGGCACAATGACAGAGTCTGGAGTTGGCGGCAGCAGCGGTAGAGGCATTAAAAGAAGGCCACGAGTGGCACTGATAGAGATGTGGCCATCATTCTTTTAATCAGCTAAGCAAGCTCCCATATACTCCAGCTCTCAGACAACACCTTAACTTCTCCGGAGCATAAAGGTTCCATCCCAACGAAGGGAACACGCCTCCTTGTTACATCATATATGTTTTTCTGCTGTTAGTGAAGACTCCATTACAAAATAGCGCTTACAGCTAGATATTTACATAGTTCACATACCAGAGTTAGTAAAACAATGCACAATGCGCGGATGCCAAGTGTTATCTCTTTTCATGTTTTCATATTCTAGCCAATAGAACAATACCACATGCCTCAGGGGGAATGCCCCTCTGATGTCTTTATAACCCGCTGTACTTCCATTAATAAATGAGAATTTTCTTTGAATCCTTTGTGTGTGTCACTGTTATTTTCTTCCGTGCACGTAAAACCATTGGGTTACTATTAATTTGGAGCAGTAGAGCAAACATGATCAGTCCTGATTGAGGGCATCTTTTACAGTTTGCGCCCAACGCAGGAGTAGCGTCGCTAGCTGAAGTTTGGGGTTCCCAGAGAACGGTGGACCACGCTTGAGGGTGAGGACTGCAGCCTCAGAGACAAGGTGAGAAAATTCTGGTTATCTCTCCTGCCTCTTGCGGTGTGCATTGTGCTGTGGTAATCTGTTCTGCTGTTGATGTTACACGTACGTAGTAGCAACTTCGGTTAATGTTAAATCCTGAGTTCCTAGAATCCTTAGAGGAAAGTTTGAGGTTGCTTTTCTGTGGTTGTGCTTTGTGTTTTGTCCGTAGTGTGGTTTGTGTCAGGCACCTTTACAGTTAATGGTAAGCAGATTAAGAGATTTCCCCTGGCAGGGAGAGAGCTGCATTAGGGGCTTCACTAAATTATCTGTTCAGTTCAGACAGAGGATGTAGCCCCGGGTGCTCCGAGATGGGGCTTGATTTAGGGGTTACTGATTTATCTGTCTTAGTGACGGAGGGTGTGACCACGGGTATAGCACCGCATTGGGACTCAAATTAGGTGCCACTAAATTATCCTACTAATGGAGGGTGTGGTCTCAGGGAGTCCTGGGAGGACTATAAATTATCTGCCTGGAGTGGTGGAGGGTTAGTCCTGGACTGGCAGACCAAACGTGGTAGCCAGGGAAGAAACAGTAAAAATCCTGCACAAGGGGTGATCTCTGCTTGGGAGTATGAATAAGAAGGTGTCTGCTTCTGTTTTGGTTGTATGTGAAGTGAGTGAGTAAATCCTTGGGACACTCGCACTCTCTGCCCGAGGGTGAATATACAGCCCATCAGCTGGGCCCGGGAAGAGAGTAGTAAGCATGTGAAGCATTGTGGAAAGTTGAGTGATGATGCAGTGCAGCGCTGAGGAAGTATTGTGTCTTGTCTGTATTTGTGTGCACTGCATCGGGTGTGTCTCTGTTGCCCGGTGAATATGGCAGAGACACAGGGAGAAAAAGGGGGCTTCCTTGCCTGCAGCTGCGGTGGAGTGATGTCACGACATTGGAATGTGTGATAGCGAGAACACTGTCTGCAATACTAAGAGATAATAACAAGGCAATGTATGTGAGGTACTAAATGTGCGTGTATGGAGCTCCAGAAAATGTTATTTGTTAATACGTTAATAAATTCAAAGACTTGTGTGTATTATTCTCTGTGTCTGTGAGGACCGGGAATATGACCTTGTGTGTTGCTAACTATAAAACTGACTAGTAGAGGAAGGTCACGCAGCCAAGTTTACTGTGAGCAACATCAAGGTTAAGTTGAGAATGAAAAGAATTCAGCACAGAGAAACAGGGAGGGGTGTGCTCTGGCTTTAGGCTGAAAAAGGAGTGAAATTGAACACAGGATGTTTGACCTTAATTTAGATCATTATATTCTGGATATTATGAAAAACTATGATAAACAGGCAAGTGATTACTTTTACATGCCACCAATACAGCCCCAAAGGGGGGGACCCTAACGCTCTCCCGTAGACATCCCTCACCATATCACCAGCCCCCTCCAGTCCAGAGAGGCGGACGTGTTAAGTACGTCAGTGACAAAACCACACCCTAGGCCCACCTTATTATGTCCGGTTATCACACAAGATGGCACCCCCTACGTCTCGATTTCTGCTCCGATGGCCAACTTAACTAATCCAAAGTCCAGTCTGGCAGCCATCTTAACTCCTGTAACTTCCGTCACGCCGGCCATTTTAACTGAGGGAATTTCCCAGCCCAGCGGCCATCTTAGCTACTGGTATTTTTCCTGATGTGGCTACAATCGTGAAACAATACACATAGATCCAAGTATCACCGCAAGGGGTACTCACTCGAGTCAATAAGTGAAGGACACACATATACCTATAATTAGTCATGACCGGTAGTATTGTTTAATTGTTTATTCAGATTAAATGTTTTAATTTCTATGTTTTAGTTTTTTCGAGTAAATTCAAGTGATGCGCCCCCATCCTGCACATTTTCTAGAATCGCAAAAGGAGGGGATTGTGTGATTGTGATGGATATGGTCTCAGCTGTGGTAAACTGTAGCTTTAAGCCCGGACAAATTTAGTTCTTTCTGTCTTTCATGGTTGTCTTTTCAGTCACATTTTCTGCTTCATGGAATGGATGGACTTTGGCTTGTCAGGCGTGAAACATCAAAGAACAAATACCCTGTAACCATTGCTGGAAGAACACAGGTTGGTGGTCGCAATGTTATGGTCTGGGAAATGTTCTTGTGACATTATCTGGAACCACTCATCGATATGGAAGGCACTTTCAAATGACTTGGGTATGAATCCATCCCTACAGATCACGTCCACCCATACATGCTGATTGTCTTCCCTGAGGAGGATGGGCTCTTACAGCAAGACAGTGCAAGATGTCACACAGCTAGGAATGTTTTGCCATTGGTTTATGGACCAAGCAGAAGACTACCCTGGCCTACCAATTCCCCTAGACTTGAACCCAATTGAGCATCTGTAGGACCATCTTGATCATTGTGTTCGCTCAAGGGCTCTTTCCCATGCATCTTCCAGCAGCTGCAGGGTGCACTGCAGTCAGCATGGATCCAGTTACCAAAGACAACCTACCAGGACCTTATTGAGTCATTCCCAGTCCATCTAGCTGCTGTCTGAGCTGCACACGGCAGTTACTCTGGATATTTAGCTGGTGGTCATAGTAATGGGACTCAACTGTGTATGAGCCATGCTTGTATTGTGATGGCTGCCTTACAAATACACAAATTGTCATTATTATGTCATTAACTCCAAGAAGTAATAATGATAAAATGACCTTTTAAAAAACTTCAATTGTGTTCAATTATTCAACTGAGTTGTATGACATTTTTAAGAAAAAAATGTCATAGTGGCTTGTTCCGCATAAAGCTACATTTAAATCGTGTATACTTTGATTTCCTCCTCTCCCCATTACATTCATATGCTAAACTGTCAAATAAATAAACTTTTGTTCAGCAGAAAATGAAAACCACCAAAATGAGGCGAATCTGACTAATGAGGTATGATTGATACATTCAGCAAATTGGCCAATTATTCATAATTTTGACTTGAAATTATTTTTTTTGTGCAGAAACAAATAAAGGTTTTTAAAAGTAAATTTGAATATTTTTTTTAACATGGTTATGTTCTTTTCCCATCTTCTACATTTCATAAAGACTGGAAATCTGATTACAGTAATTTTCTCAGTTCCTTAATGCTACATAAAAGTCAAATAATCGCACCTGCTGCAATTCTGCCCCTTTCATGTATTGTTGATATACTGTATATGTTACCATGTAAGAATAGATCAAGTGCAAATCTGAAAATTCACTCACTGTGTGCGACTAAAAACTGTAGTGCACACACTGTAAGTGATAAAAGTTCTTCTTTTAGGCAATAGTCACATGTTTGTTTTCATGCAGGGCATGACAAGTGGGTGGGCAAGTTGGGCACTTGTCCTATAACACAATAAAGAGAACCTGCAACTGTGAAATGCAGTGCAACATTTTGAAGCCTCTGTTTCTTATTGAGTGCAGGTGTACACAAGGGGTCATCTTATATGACTGATATCGTTCTCTGTGTATACAGAGAATGGTTTTAGTTTTTTTTCTGTAATTTTTAATCCCCTTAGGGGACTTGCACATAGACTGAATTAGATTAGATTGCTTGTAGCATAGGCTGAATTAGAATAGAATTCTATGAGACTGTTAATTGCTATCTGTCAAACCATGCTACAAGCACAGTTTAGCGGGCAGATTATTATGACAGACCAGCAAGGCTTCAAAAGGCCCCAAGCTGTCATAGCAATGGAACAGAATCCAGAAATTTCAACACTGAGGGGCTGATCACAGGACACCCCTTCTGTGTAGAAATCCTTGATGCACCAAAAATGTTCCAATTTGCTCCACTTTTAGACAGATTTTTGGTGAAGACTAGAGATGAGCAAATCTCTTGAAATTCATTTTGTCTTCAATTCAGGGAATTTTTTTAAAAGCTCAGCTTGGACCCAAATTTATTCTGCCTGAATCAAATATACTCCAATCAGCATGTAAATTGGTATATAGCACTCTCTAGCTTCCTGGGACTCATTTTTTTCTGTATAGAGAGAGCCACATGTAACATTCCACTGAAAGTGAGATGTGCAAACTATTTCTTCATCAACAAGTACAAGAAAATGGAATATACCACCCAGGATTACAGATATAGCCAAACTAAATGAATTAATAACGCATTAGTAACAAGTAACAATGGGAAGAAAATGTTAATTGACTTTCTCAATGGCTTTCGTTACGAGATAACACTGTAATACATGTTATCACAGTCCCTTTAGTTTGGCTACCTCTTTACACTTCTCTGAATGAGACATGCAAGTCAGCTCTCCATCTAAAATGACAAGACAACTAGAAATTTGTGCTTGTCAGCTGAATGACCTTGGGGGTGCTCTATATTATTAGGGAGGCCAAAAATATGCGTGATGAGTATTTCAGGCAGCAATCAATATAAACAATACAGGGTTCTGATTTTCAAAAAGAGACATCCAACTCTACTGATCATGCAAATACAGATTGTTAGCCTGCCCCATCGCAGTGCGGTACATGTACTGCGCATTGTGGAAAGACAGTCACATCTTAATTCTAATATTTTAATTCTGCTGGCATTGGTTATGCTTAGTGTTTAGTGTTGAGCAAACAGTTCGAGCATAGTTCATAGGACATTTTCAAAAAAGTTCGGGTTCGGGTTCGTTGGTCGGAGATTACTTCCCGCTTTCTGAAGGGATGCACAGCAGCCAATCAGCTAGCGTTTTACTTCTTGCCCTAAGAGCCCATCACAGCCATGCCTACTAATGGCATGGCTGTGATTGGCCAAGTGCAGCATGTGACCCAGCCTCTATTTAAGCTGGAGTCACGTAGCGCCGCACGTCACACTGCTCTGATTAGTGTAGGGAGAGGACGCAGCTTCTGTGCGGGCGAGATTAGGCAGGGAAATGTCAGCAACAGCACCTAATGAACGGATCGATCTACAGCTGTGAATGATTGAACTTCTGCTAGTTACTTGCTCACTGGTTTTTAGGCTGCTGGTTTTTTTTTTCTGTCACTTATTTTCTGGGGTGATCGGCAGCCATTTTGTGACTTGTGGTGCACCAGAACAAGCTGCCACCAAGTCCATCAATCCATCAATACTAGTTTTTTTTTTGCTATATCCTACATCAGGGGCTTGGCTGTGCTTATTGTCACCCCTAGAAACTCAGGATAGAAATTTCTATATTTTATTAAGGGGTTAAATACAATTGCCCAAATACCAATCCCCAAAATCTGGTGTTCCAGCCTTGGCAAGCCAAGTATAATACTGTCTGCTGTCTGGCAAAGGATAGATTATTTTATGTGGTGAAATTCAATTGCCAAAATAGCAATACCATAAATCAGTGGTTTCAGCTGTGGCTGGCAAAGTATAATAGTGTCCGCCAAAACATATATTTTGTTCTGGGGTGAAATTTAATTGCC